>BQNB010080726.1:4489-29842 GCA_026074375.1 Tanacetum coccineum
TCTTTGTTTTTACTTTCTCTCTCTAAAATCTATTTTTCTTATTTTTTGTGTTTTGGTGATGAAATGATATCCTAACAAAGCAAGATCTAAGCCTTAGAGGGCTTAGATCAAATTTTCACAAGTTAAAAAGAAATGATAGACTCCCCTGGTGCAAGAACCACTAGAAATAAGCTCAAACTCTTTAAATTTTAAAATCTAACTTGTGAAAACTTCTTACCTAATGTTTTTAAATGAAATCAAAGCTGTCTCAAACAAATTGCACAAAAACCTTTGACTTTTGATTGTCAAACAAGGTTAATCCAAACACCCCTTTAAATTGTGACAGCTTTGAATAAGCTTATGCTTTTAAAATCTAATGATCTAATTCTAATAACCAGATAACTAACAGCTTTTAACAAGCTTAACAAACATTTTTCATTAATCAAATAAGCTATATCTAAGAATCTAAGCTATACTACTTATTTTTGGCTTTTTATGGTTTTTATGACAGAAAAGAGATTACTATGATTTATGATATAATAAGCTAAAACAGATAATTAAACACATTTAAAAAGCTAGAATAAAGGTAAATAAGCACTTATAAGCAAACAGATTAAGCTAGTAAACAAATCTACACTATTAAGCATAAATTGAACTAAATATTAAAGACTTAAGAAATTAAATGAAAACTTACTTGAAGCTTCAGCTTAACAGAAGCTTAATAGAACAGCTACTAGCTCTAGCTTATCCAAATGGATAAGCTAGTATAAGTCCATGGGAGCTCTTCCATGATAAGCTCCCCTTCCATAAGCTAATATCCAATAAGTTCAAGGTACTTAGCTGTTTTTAAAGGTTTAGGTAAATTAAAATCAAACTTGAGCTCAATTATTAGCTTAGAGACTAATAAGAGCTTATTCAGTAGCTTATGATCTTTAGCTTATCATTTAGAGAAAAGTAAGAGCTTATGAGAGTTAACAAAAGAGCTTATGACACAATAAAACTGAATTTCATTAACAAAAGATACTGATTACATTACTTTAAAAAGAAATTACAAAACATTTAAAGAAAATTACAATAAGCCAAAATGAAATTTTAAGCTACCTAAAAGCTACTAAAAAAAACTAGATGTGTGTGTGTGTGAGGTGAGAGCCTATTTATAGCCGATCCTTGAAGCCTCTAGGCCTTGCTTGATATCCACGCTCCTTTCAATCATTACCACACGATTACCCAATCATTGGAGAGCATATGATGGCCGTTGGATCTCTAACTATCTTACACGGATTGCCAACGTGGCAATCCGTGATTGAGATGTTTGTGCTAGTTATGTGAGAGCCATTAGTACAAAATTCATTCACTCTTGTGCTTTCTCCTCATTTGTCATGGCTTGATTACTTGGCTAGAAAAATGAAAACCCTTGATTTTACAAATTTGACCCTGCCATCTTGTTAATGATCCCATGAATTGCCTTAATTACCCATCAATTTTAAATTGCCCTTTGTTTTGACCATGGGGTAACTGGGGACGATGATGAATAGTAAAAAGGCATTGGCGCCTTTTTATAACTGACTTGGGGTAATTCGTTTTAAACTTTGGGAAATGGCACATTTGGCCCTTGTCTTTGGTTATAAAAGGTGTAGGTGTAAAAGGAAGTTTAGGAAATAGCAAGAGTGGTCCCTGTGGTTTTGTAAAAAGGGATTGGGCTAGGATATTGGGCTTATGAATCCGGGTAAGGTTTTAAAGGGTTTAGAGGCCCACTTAAACCTTAGGGACCATTTGTGTCACATTTGGAAACTTGAGGGACTGAAATGGAATATTTTGAGGTTTGTCTTTGACTTCTGTTGACCAAGGTTGACTGGAGGTTGACTTTTTCTGGCTTTGGCTTCCGGCTTTTGCACGCTCTTCCGTTCTCGTGTCCGTGTTTGCTTGTTTTTGATGGTTTTCTTGTGATTTCTGATATATCCGTACCTGCACACACAGAACACAGAAACAAGTATATTTTTGCCATTTTTTACTGTGTTTTGGGTTTAATTGGGTTATTTTAGGTATAAATGGATATGTGTATTTAACACTTATCAAAATTCCCCAAACTAAACGATTGCGTATCCTCACGCAATATCACATGCCTTATAACCAAATACCTCGAAACTTCCCCAAACTAAACCTTTGAAAAGTAGCAAAGATTTTTGTTGAGGGAGCTAAGAGTCACAAGTTATAAAACACGCGAATTCTCATTTTCAAAGATTTTTTCTTTTTTATGATTTTTTTTGATAATTAACTACCTAACTACAACTTATTCTTGTGTTGACATAATATATTGTTTTCATTACCTCATTGGTAACTTTAAGGATCATAGAACAAAACTTACTAACTGAAGGAATCATCATACTTATCATACCTATATGTACCTCTTTTATCTTAATATTTCTACTCCTTTTATAAATAAACTTAGTGATTGACCATTAAAGGAAGCATTAATTGAATCAGTAACCAATCTTCTCACGCTTAGAATAAATCTTCTTACAACACTTCCCCCTAGTATGTTAAATGATGCATACTTGAAATCACAATTTTTCTCCCTCATGTATAGAAATAGATAGCACCCGAAAGTAACAAGTTAAACACTGATTTTCTCTGCGGTTATGACATTTGTCTTCTCGGAATGACCTAAAATGAGAATAGGGTATGAATTCTATCATGTGAACTTATTATCTTTCTTGATAATCTATTCTCCCCCTTGCTGGTTTTGATACCTCAGAATCAGCAAAACCTAGTACGCAAATATACTTGAGATTGTGTTCGAAGAATTGATAAGCTTAAATCTATTCCGTGAGAATCAACTAAGTCTTAAATTGCAAATAAGTCCATAAAGTTTGAAACAAATGACATCTTAAGCTCGTGTAGTTAAAATTCATTAACACCCCTTAAATTGTGATCCGTCATTACTAGAAACTTTATCCGTTTATTCCGTGACTTATTTTGAAAGACCTTTTAAAAGATTATTTGATGACGCATTCTCCCCCTTAAATAATGACCCATTTTCTATTTAAAGAGCTGTTGTCATTGAGTGAGTGGTCGAATTGTCTTTGAAAATCTTTTTGTGATTACTAAAAACGCTGATTCATTATGAAGACAACTTTTTACCAATAAAAATAAGATTTCTCTTATTTTGACAAATAAATGCACTGACACGTGCATTAATTTGTATAAAGGAAGCACGGGTTGTGATGCAAAGTAATCACAAGCCTTTGCATGGTCATAGAGTAGACCATGCCCGAGAATAAATTCCCATTGTTAGGAACAACTGTCTTTTAGACGACATGTTTTCCTCAAGTTGAAAAGGGGGTTACTATCTGAAATAATAGCAAGCCATATGGCATGTTTTAAAAACATTAGAAACTTCTGCTCGAACTTCATTTATAGGCTCGTATCATTGTTGAATGACATTTCTAAGATCGTAAATGTTATCGATTTTCAGAAGACATGCCATTTGAAAACTTCTTTTTGAATTTATTTTATTTTTTTTTCTTATTTTTTTATTTTGTATTTTGTTTTTGAAAAAAAGTTTATTAAAAGAAAATATTTTTAGTTTTTCTGAGTTATATTAACCATATGATACAAAGGATATTCGAATAGGTACCACCACTATTCGTCAACGTCATCTGCCAACCTTTTCAGAGTCCCCGGCGTAAAACTTCGCATACCCAGCTTGTTGATTAGAAATTCAATTCTTTCTCGGCCAAGAGCTTTAGTGAAGATGTACGCCAATTGATACTCCGTATTGACAAAGTAAAGTTTGATCACACCATTTTCAACATGCTCCCTGATGAAGTGAAATCTGATGTCTATATGCTTGGATCTGGAATGTTGAACGTTGTTGCAGCATAAGGCAATAGCGCTTTTGTTATCATAGTACATTAGAATTTTATTGAATCCAAGTCATAGGCGTTAAGTAGTGATCTTCATCCCAAAGGACTTGAGCACAACAGCCAGACAAAGCAATATATTCAGCTTCCGTACTGGATATCGCAATGCTTTTCTGCCTTTTAGACGACCAGCTAACAAGTCTATCACCCAAAAGTTGGTATACTACCAATGTGGCTACGGCGTGTATCTTAACAACCAGCATATTCCTCATCTTGCAAGCTGTTAGTGCAAAGGAAAGAAACCCTTTGAGATACTAAAGACCCCGATGTACGGTTCCTTTTAGATATCAAAAGATCCTTTTGACCGCATTTAAGTGCTTTTCGGTAGGCCGAGCCTGATACCGGGCACACATGCATATAGCAAATTGTAGGTCAGGTCTACTGGCTGTAAGATAAAGGAGGGTGCCAATCATACCACGATAGTGGATAGATCTACAGCATTCCGCTTTCTTTATCCTCAAATCCAGTTTGGATTTCTTTACCAAGGGTATATCCACTTGGGTAACAAGAATCAAAGCAATATTTTCTTTAGTGATTCAAAAGCATATTTAGATTGGTTTATGAAGATGCATCATGACTTTAAGAAATCCCTGTAGTCCTAAGAAAAATAGATTTTACCAATCATCGAGACATCTTGAGAAATTTTGAAACACATGATTTTACAAAATAGATCTCAAAGTTCAGGAGTAAGAAGCAGCAAAAGATAATGTCATCGACATATATGTTAGTACCAGGTAGTTAGTTTCATGCCTTCTCTATGGATGTAACAAGTAGGAGCCTCGAGCCATATTAGTATCCAATTGGGATATGAGAAATGAAGACAACATATCCATACCATGCGCTGTGACTTGTTCAACCCATAAAGAGCTTCTTGAGCATGTACACTAGTTAGGGTTTGTCCTTGACCACAAATCCATCTGGTTGGCTAACATAAACCTCTTCCCGTAGATTCCAATTTCAGAAACACAGTCTTCACATCCATTTGATAGACGACCATGTTCATATGAGCAGCAGAACTCCAGAAAAATTTCGATAGCCTATAATCGATGTAAACCGGAGTTGAAGGACTCTTTCAAAATCCGTTACCTCTTCTTGAACGATAACTACGAGCGAACCAACCTAGCCATGATTTTTAGAAAATACTCCTAACTCATCAACTTAACCTTATAGATTCACTAAGAGGATGACAAAATGCTTTAATCAGGAAGAGGAACCAGTTCCCAAACTCATAGACAGTTCAAAATTCATGAAGTTCCTCTTGCTACTTCAATCCAACATGCTTGAGTTAATTGCATCTTATAGTTCTTAGGTTATCGACTGAAGTCAGAAAGGCATCATAGTAGGCAAGAATAAGGCTTGTTCCATGAATTTGTAGTTCGCGTGAAACTGGTCTGTCGAGACACCGATTATATTCTCCAGTGGGTGATCCGTAGGTCCCTTTGCTATTGTGACAGAACCTTGGTGACCAGAGGAACAATTGTATGAATAACATCCCGAGATAGGATTGACCAGCAAGTAATTCAAGAATGGAATACCAAAGTACGATCATTACCCATATGTGGCAACTTCAATGTCCCAAGATTATCTTCTCAACATCAGAGAAATAATAGGAGTATGATTTCTTGTGTTGTAATGAAGTTACTTGGTGATGGTGCATCTTGATCAACTGTAGTTGAGGAGGGAGCCCAGTTGATACAGCATGTTCAGGTGCAACTAACTTCAAGAATAGGAGCAATGACTTCTAGTGCTTGTAAATCAACATAAGGAAAGGGGATTGAAGAGACTCATCAAAACAGGTTGTAACAACAAATCCTATTAGATCTCGAAGGTAGTATAAATGGTGTTAAAGAAGGAAAAAAGGGTTTTTTTTTTTTTTTTGGCGCACGAGTCCTGAACTGATTGTTAGAGGAGTCATTTCATGAAGTGCGGGCCTGAACTGCTGTGTTCAGAAGCCATCGCAGTCAGCTCATCAAAGTCTACATGAATGGTTTCAATTATTCGTCTGGTACGTCTGTTGTTAAATCCGATGCTTTTCTTTGTGGGTGCTTAGCCAAAGAAAATACAAATGCAGCCTACGTTGTAACTTGCCCAAATTCTCGCTATATTTGTTGGTAAGCAAGTGCACCAAACAAAGAAGATACGATAGATCGGAGAGGTTTGTCCGTGTAAAAGCTTGTATGGTGTTTTACCCCCGTGGGACGACGACGATCATGGAACGATTTTGTGTATAACAGGACTAGGCAACCGCATCGCCCAAGAGAATAAAGGAGCTTTTGCATAAAAAACATAGTGCGGGCTCTTCAATTAGTGTACTTAATCGTCTTTCAACAACACCATTTTGCTGTGGAGAGCTGCAACTGATGTTTCTTGAAGAGATGCCAACCTTCTCATAAATATTCACGCAATGTCTGATAAACAAACTCATTCCATTAACTGTTCTGATGCGCAGACGTTTTCCTTAACCGTACTTGGATCATACTCAAAAATGTTATATAAAAGCTGAGCTGTCATCTTTTGATCGCAGAACATTTTACCCATGTAAATCTAGAGTATGTCCGTCGACAATAACGATGATGTACTTCTTGTCCATTAAACTTTGCGATATCATTGGCCCGGCACAAGATCCATATGCAACAGATAGAGTATTTTCTTGATAGTTGTCCTTAGATTTGAGGTTTTGTGGGGGTTATTCTTTGAACTTTTGCCTTAATGCACATGCAAACATAAGTGATCCTTTTCAAAACTTGAGCTAGGGAGACCTCGGACAAGTCCAGTTTGCAAGGCTTTGATTAATAGCAGCCAAAGTTCAAGTGAGATAGGACGACGATGCCAAAACCAAGACCACATGGTTTTAGAAGCCTTGACAATAGATATAATGGGAGTAGGAACGCTATCAAATTCCCAAGTGAGAGTGTATATAAAGATTAATACTCCCTCAATATCCCGTCAATAAATCAACACCTCAAGAATGTCAATGAAGCATGTGTGTTGACGAAGCCACTTCGAGATGAAAATCACAGAAATTACCCACAAAAATAGAATTTAGCCCGAAGTCCTTCAACTAAGAACCCCTTTGAAATAGTAACATCCCAATCTGATCGTCTCTATAACCCATATATCTTTGCAACTTGATCATTTCAAATTTGACAGAACCCAAGAATTTACCTGAAAGAAATTGGTGAGTCTAGAGCGATTCTTGTCATGGTGCTTCGAGTAACCAGAGACCAAATACCAGAACGATTTGGACAACTGCATTCATTAGGAGAAGTAGATGGAACATTTGGTTTTTTTGTGTGATCCCTAGGATTTACTGGTTCCTGTATGTTTAGCATTATTGGTTTTAAAACCTGAAATTTTGCTATACAGACTCAGTAATCTTATTCTTCCAATGTTTCCTCTGCAGATATACCAAATTCACTCACAGGTTTGGGGTGATTCACTATTCTAGAACTATTGGTTTCCTAGGAAGCACTTCATTAGTAGTGGTAATCCTAGTTTAAAGGGCCAACGCATTACCTCACAAATAGTAAAGGTCCCACCGCGTAGGTCCTCCAAATATGTCCTAATCTTAGTGAAACACTTTTCTGTTGTTTTCCAAATCTCTTTCTTTGTTTTCTCCTATTAGGTTGCACGAAATTTCACATCATTCATAGAATCTGGAAAACACACAAATTATCAGAAGACGAAGCAACACATCCCTTGTAAAACCGACATCAAAACCTAATTAATCAGTTACTTATGCATACAGTCGACCGACGCCCACTCCATAAACTAACCAAACCACACCTTTATAATTTCACACTAATTAAACGTCATAGAGTGAGCTCCTACTTTATATCTACGAAAAACTACTTTGTGATTAGCTGAATCTAAACCTACCTTGGTTATTGCCTGAAGCTGTGATTCCTCGACCCCACTCCTATCCCCCCAGTACCTGCCAAGCCCCCCTAGAGCCTAGAGAAAATCATACTCCTTGTAGAATGGCAAACACACGCTTGTTAGAAACAATGTTTGAAGGTTGAGTCTGTATTTGTGTTATTTGATGGATTGTGAGTGATTTTGGAAAACCTATCTTTCTTGTCCTTTTTCCTTCGGAGATGACCCGCAGCAAAGTTAAGGAACAAAATTGTTAGAAGCTAGGCAAGTCAAACTTAATGATTGAAAGCAAATCCTGCGATGACTTTGTAAACCTAAAGTTAGACTCTAAAAGTGAAATTGAGATAATTTGCTTTACATGTTCGAGCTATATCCTTACAAGGCGCAAAAGCTTCTTCCTGAGTGTGCTTAAAAAAAGAATGAGTGAGCAAGTTCCATTATATTCAACATTTTTGGGCGTGAATGGTTCCATATAAACCTTAGATACTTTGGATCAACATAGTGGGTTCTCAATCTTCCTATCTAAAGCTTTTCCTTTAAGTTTACTTCCTTAACTCTTTTTTTATCGGGCTGCTATGACCAAACCTTGGTTCCAGAGTTTTTAGCATTTAAATTAGAAAATTTCCTAACTTTATATTGACTATGTTTGATGGAACGCATCACATTGTTTCTATTTGATTTGAACACGTTTTTCGATTAATCTAGCATAATGATGCTTATTAAGTATGTTTCCAAATGCTCATTCTCAGCAATAAGTTATGACACACGATGATTCCATTTCAATGTTAAGAGTCTCAATTTCACCATTCCATTTTGAATTTAAACTATTATCACCATTTCCTCTTAGGGAACTAATTTTTCTCTCTTTCAAACTGACAATGACTGTGTCTTCTCTTGAGACTGAGCTCTTCAAATCCACTTAATTCAAACCACTGAGTAAAACTTGGAAGCATTTTTAAATTAAAACACTGTTTTTTGTTGAAAAACTTTCTTGAATAAGTTAAAATAGCTTCCAAGTGAATGCCATGTTTTTCAAGAGTTGTAAAACTCTTACGAAGTTTATCGTAAGTTCTTTATCAACAAATCCTTTTTGTGAGAAGCTCAGTCTTGAGTTTGACACACTTTTGACATTCATTCCATTTCATACACCCAAACATTCACAGACAAATTCACAACAGTATTGTACAATATCATGATCAATGGCTTGTGCAAGAGTCGTTCATTTTATCACTAAAAACTTGATTCATTTAACTCGAAAGTTTTGGACACCAAGCATGTTGTAGACAGCCGTTCCATTGATAAAAGGACATTTTGGAACATCGACAAGTTCACATAATCAAGTATTGATTGAATTTATTGAAGTATATTCTTTTTAAGTCTTTTATAAATGGGAATAATTTTCATCTCAAAAACAACCTTGTGTATGATTCAAACCCCCCTGTGCCCTCAGTGATAGCTGTGGCAGTGGTTCTTTCTTGACAACCTGATCAATAGCCAGTAAGATGGCTTTAATCTCTTTCAAGCTAGTATTCACCATACTCACTTTAGGAGTTCTTTGAACCTCCAACTATGTTGTGTTGTGAAAGAAGCTATGGGGCAAAGGTGTGACCGAAGTCTCTTTCCAATAGGCATGTTTACTATATAAATCAGATTGTTAAACAAATAGTTTGTTGTAATCATTATTAAGAATAGCGTAATTAATGGGTTTAGTGTTCACTTTATGTTTTACAACCATTGGATCTTGTTTTTTCAAAATCATTTTTGAACGACTCTCTTTACAAAGCATTAATGTCTCATCAGAATTAGGAATCACAATATGCTCCATTTTAAGAATGACATTCCTGTCATAAAGTTTTGGCTTTGACTCCCGAACTTTCTTCAGATAGAAAGGTTTTTCAAAACCGATAGCTTGTTCGGAGGATGATCTAACAATTTTGGATATAGTCATCATATGAACAGTTGCGCAGATTGAACTCTTTAGAAAAATGATATTATCAAGTTGCTTAATTCTTTTCTAAAGTAATTTCTCTATCAATTATTTCCTGTTTTTCTTTCCATTATTAAATTCATTTTTGAGATTCAGAAACTGTTTTTCATTAAAGAATCCTTTGCTTTCAACTTGTTCAGAAGAGTATTGCTTAAGACGTCAATCTCGACATAACTGTTCATTTGATCCTGAAAAACTGATGTCAACATTTTGCCTTTCTTTCAAATCTTAACTCATCATTATATCTGTCAATCTCGGTAGTCCAAAGCTTTAATAGCACTTTTATATCCAGATTAACATTGGTGCAGTTCATTCACTGGGTATTTAATTGTTCAAACATAGATAATTTCAGACATCTTGTTGAGCAGAAGAGTTAGAATTCTGAACAGTTTCCTCTTGTGTTTCACTCAGATACTGAGAATAAGAAATGATACTGCTATTACTGGTTATTTCAGTTTCTGTCTGATTCAAATCATTAGACTGTTCAGAAGATGTCATTATCTGCTCACTTTGATTGATTAAATCATAGGTCAGATTATCCAGATTGTGTACCTCAGTGAGTGCATCTGAGCCATTCCTGGAAAGATTCGCCATGAAAGCAATCTTGGATGAGTTAAGTTCATCACAATCAGAGTCAGAGGCATCCAGATCCTCGCTTGATAAGCAACAAGTGGTAATGATAGTCTGAGAGTTTGAGTGTCAAAGACCTAGATCTGCCAAAAATGCTATTTCTTCCTCTGTTAAAACTTGACCACTTGCTTGAGCTTGAACCAGCAACACTTTATCATTGAACCACGTTTCATCCCTTTTTCTCTTGGGCTTAGTACACTGCTTGGCAATATGACCCTCCCCTTTGCAATTGTAACAGATGACTGTCCGTTGTTTCCCTGTGTTGCTTCCCCTTGCTCCAGGTGTGTATTTTCTCGTTGTTCTAGCAACATAAGTAGTTTGTCTCCCCTGAACAGGTTGCACAGTTACTTTTCCATCATAGATGATAGCTTGCTGACAAGGGTTTGACAAAGTCCTTAGCTGATTGTTGGTAGTAGGATACCGAGATGTGACAACAACAGTTAAGAATGACATCATGTGATTGATCGCATCAATTGGATCATCCCTTTTCTGGAACACTAGAACAATTAGACCGGAGTCTGGTTGGGAAAATTCAGGTTGTTGCTGTTGGTAGGCTGTGGGAGCATATTTTAATTGTGGGATAGATGGTTGTAGAGAATAAACGTTGTGGTGAACAGAGGATTGGTACTCATTTGAAGGATAAGTAACTGAAAGAGGTGTTGATTGATTGGTTGTAAATTGTTAAGTCTGATAAGGTGTCACAAACTGTGAAGACTGATATGGTGAAACATGATGTTGTGGTTGAGAGTTTGGGTGAGTATGTAGATGAGATTGATAAGCTGACTGAGTTAATTGGTGAACCAACAAATTAAGAGGAACGGAGTTACGTTTCATTGCTTAATCGAACTATCTTTGCATGTCTTTCATGTTGTTGTAGGTAAGCATGAAGCTGATCAATATTGGTAGTATGCAAGTCTTTGACCAATTTAACATTAGTAACAAATTTGTTCCAATGGCATCTTGTAGATGTTCATATCATTGAGTAACATTGAGACCACAAGTAGTACTCGTGTAACGACTCTCCTTTCTTGTAAGTGAACTTATCGAATTCATCATACAGCTTGCACTCTCGTTCTTGTTTTGTTAACGATGTTCCTTGCATTAGTAGTTTAATCTTCTCCCAAAGATCTTTTGCAACACGAATCGACTCACAATAGCATAGATTTCAGTAGGAAAGGCCTTGGAGAATGATGTTTATTGCGTTGATGTACAATCAGCTTGAATGCTTCAGCGGAGTGAGTTCAGTAAGCGAGTCCTTAAGTCTTATTAACACCATCCACAATGATTGATTGGCCAAACGAGTGGGACCTTTTTCACAGAGGCAAGAATCATTCTTCCATGTGGTCTATTCATCATATAAAGTTCCATTCTGCTTTTCCATGAATCATACAAGTGTTTTTCAAGCATCGGTGGTTTGTTGTCTCCTCCTAAAAGAAGTGACTTATCGGCAAGAGTCATCATTATGGTATCAAAAAGATTATAAATTGATCGATCGGTGGTAGAAAGAAATTGTGTTTGGTTATGTGATTGTTGAGTCTTGAAATGAAACTACACGAGATTTTACAATTCTTGACAAAACTGGGAAGACAAATAAATGTTTCACAGGATTTTACAAGTCAAAGAAATAACCATATAATTTATAATTTGAGTCATTTGAGTTGAGTCTAAATTAAGTAGTTAATACTAGTTCAGTTGTCCAAAAAATATTTGGTTCGGTTCAAACTAGATATGTTCTTGTTCGGTTTAAACTGGAAATAATCTTGTTCGGCTCAACCTAGAATAATCTAGTTCGGTCCTAGTTAGATTATCTTGTTCGGTTCCAACAAAGATTCTAGTTCGGTCCACCACTTGTTCGGTCTTACTGGTTTGGTTCCACTAGTTCGGTTCCAACTAACAAAACTAGTTCGGTTCCAACTGAAGTAAACTCGTTCGGTTTACTCGTTCGGCTTACCTGTTCGGCTTACTCGTTCGGCTTACTCGTTTGGCTTACTCATTCGGTTTCCTCGTTCGGTTCCAACTACTGATAGCTCGTTCGGTTACAACTAGTACGAATCCCAAATTTTTAAAACTCAAAAAGACACATTTTTGAATGGTTTTTAGCAAAATTTCTTGTACAACTAGTGTTACTAACCCTATAGGAACAATAAAAATGAAAACTTTAAGGTTTTTACCCCAAAAAAATTTGAATCAAAAATTTTGTTCTTTATAAAGATTTTGAACACAAATCACTAGACAAACACAAAAACTAAACACACCACTCCATGGCTCTTGATACCAATTGAAGAAACATGTAATCTAATGATCTACCAAGAACAAGAGTGAGATGTGGGTTGTGATGTTAGAGAGAGAGAATGGATGGAAAATGGATGAAGTTTATTATGTGTGAAATATAGAAAATGAAAACAACCAACAACCACCTCTCCAAGACATGGAGAGGTGTATATATATGTCCTATAGGCCGGCCCATGGGCTATGATGGGCTTCCCATGGGTCTTGGGAAGGACTAGATTACTAATTTAATCCTTACATAAACTACGAGCTAAGACTATTACAACTTGGAAGTGACCGACACTTTTTGTATTTCCAACAAGTTGGGTTCAAATTTGGGTGCTATTGATTCTTTAAAAGTAGATAGTCAAATGTATGAAAGTGCAAGCAGTACTATTACAGCTCTAAATTCCACTACAACAATATAAGCGTTTAGGGTCGAAAATTTTGACCCAAAACTACAAAGTTTGTCGACCCAAAGCACTTAGGGTCGACAATTTCGACCCTAAGAAATCGATCCAAAATTCTCGACCCAAAAATCTTTGGGTCGACTCAACCCTTTGAAAGTTGGGTCGACAAGGGGGGACCACAACATTTCAACCAAAAAGTTTGACTAACCTTAGGGTCGACACTCCTTTATTTCTTTGGGTCGACATTGTCGACCCTACTCTTTTTAATTTATTAAAATCATTTTAATATAAAAAAACACTTAATATTTAAATACTTAGGGTCGACATATACCTTGCAACTTTGGGTCGACATTATCGACCCTAAGCTTTTACTGGATTATATCCCCAAGTTTAGGGTCGACATTGTCGACCCTAAGATTGAGATTAGGGTCGACAATGTCCACCCTAAAGTGTTCCTAGGCAAAAGTACAAAACTGGACGCATGTCCAGTTTTCCAGATTTTTTCCAGATTTTTTTCCGAAAAAATCTACATTTCAACAAATCCAGAATTCGGAAAATCCATAATACGATACAATAACAAATCACTAAACGTTACAATACCATAAATCCACAATATGATAAATTACCAAACGTTACAATACAATTCAACAATTCCACTTTTACAATACTACTAAACGTCACAATTCCATTCAACAAAATCCACACCACGATAAAATACTAAATACATGTTTCATAAACGTAACAAGTCTAAAAGTTAGTACACATACTAAGATACTACATAAAAACGCCTACTCGTCATCGTCCGAATAGTCATCATCACCACTCGTATGTTGCTCGGCCTCCTCCTCCTCCCCTGATGAGGACTCGTTATTGTTTTCACGAGCCAAATCTTGAGCCAATTGTTCACAGTTCCGCAAATCGTTCATAGGGGATTTCGTTTGAAGGATGTAGCGGGGACGTTCGGCTTGAGAATTAGAACTAGAGGCGACACAATGAGTGGAGTTGAGAACGGGACGATAACAGTTGTTGAAGTTATTATTGGTGACGGGAGTGAGAGGAAATGGGCCGGTATAGGGAGGTTGGAGTGGTTGGAGTGGGCCGGTATAGGGAGGTTGGAGTGGGCCGGTATAAGGAGGTTGGAGTGGTTGATTAAAGGGAAAGGGAGGTTGGAGTAAGTGAGCCCAAAAAAAAATTAGGGGTGAGTTGGGGCATAGGACCGGGTGGGGGTTGGGGGTACAAGACTAAAAGTAGGAGGGTTAAATGGACGAGCACTATGGGGAGTTGTAGTGCATAAAAAACTGACCTAGAAGGGCGTCATTTATACCTCAAGAATTTTGTAGCGCCCAACATTAAGCCCATTGGCCTGCCGCGTCAGCCTTTAACGAAGCCAAATAAGCCCATGCCTGCGCCTCCTCAGCTTGCTTCCTGTGTAACTCTTTCTCTTGCTCTTGTTGCCTGAACATCTGCGTGATCTGATCCTGAGTCATAATATCTCCAAATGCACGATTTGCGCGCCTGCGAGAAGTTGAGCCACCACCCGGTAACTTCCTGCCCATGCCCGACATATTCTGGCGGTTGTCACTCGGAACGATTTCATCCAATATTTCTTGATCGGTCTTGAACGGGATGAGGCCGGCTTTAATATTATCTTTCATGGCCTTCATATCCAACTGTGAAAGAAAAAGAAAAAAAAAGGTTAAAAAACATAAAATAAGTTATTAAAGCATGTAAAGAGTTAAATTACTTACATATCTCTTCTCGTTTTCTGTGGTTTTAAATTGCACTGCATCTTCTTATTTGAGTGCCCCTCCTCCACTTTCAATGATGTCCTCGTAATACACTTTTTTCGACTTTCTATAACAATATCAACTAAATTAATAACGAGCTATAAAAAAACAATAATAACCACCTTTCCAAAAATATCACAAAAATTATAAAGATCTTACATATTCATTCCTTCCTGCGTGAATAGATTTTTTTTTCTTGATGGTTTATTATCGTGTTTTTTGCTTGGTTAGCGCATTCTGCAAACTTCTAAAACGAACTTCACGACACCCGATTCCGGTTGGGGGGACCACCATCCAACCAACTCATTCCATATTCATCATGGGTTCTCTCCGCCCCACCCTTTCCGGCGGCGCGGATGATTCTTTGCCTCATCGGGCGACGTATTTTTGCATAATGGTCAGCCTTGATCCTGTTCTTATTTTTGCGCCAAAGTACCTCAATTTAGTTCCCAAGCCCAAGCCTTACCCATTCCCCCACCGTAATTATACATTTTCTGTCAACCACAACACTTGTCCTATTTATTGTAACCATTCCGGAGGTTGAAATCGCTCTAACATATAAACATTTGCATTAAAGATAAAAAATGCAATTAAACATAACACGCATATCTAAACGTCGATAACAATAAGAATAGAAGTAAAATAAACAATTAATACCTCAAGTGTAGGATAAATATGCGCTTTAATTTAAAATAGGCCTCTGGAATTTCTTCCCACTCGCAAGCAAGGGGGAAGTGGCCGGACTGTTTCCCCCATAAGACTATTCAACATGCCTAAAAATTGACTACAGGAGTGGAAGGTACCAGATTCCTCGTAATCAAAGCCAATTCTCAAAGGTTGTCATTAATTTTCATCTAAAAACCCTTCCCTTAAGGACCGATTTTCCCGTCTTAAGACGTAGCATCGAACCTACAAAGATTAGTTTATTGATTCGTGAAAATTCAATAAAAGAAATTAAAAAGATCAGTGTTATAAAATAAAAATTAAAAAAAATCACAGACACAATTTCTTACTTGGCACTGGGCCGGTACGGGCCGTGTGGGCCGTCTGGGTGGACTACCACCAGCATCCCCACCGTGTGATCTAGGAGCTACACACGCCATCTGTAAAATAACAAGTACAAGAACACACAATTTCATGGACCAATTAATGCTAATACACAAATTCATATAAATATACACAATTTCGTTGACCAATTAATGCTAATACACAGTTGTTTGAGTTGGTGGAGTTGGGACATTATTTGCAGAAATATCTTCGAAGAACGCATCCATGTCAATGTGTTCAGGTGAATGTGGTACCGGTGGAGGTAGCGGAAGAATCGGTTCACCGTGATATTTCCAAGTGGTATAATGTTGGTCAAACCCGTGTCTAGATATGTGTACCTCAAGAGTTTTGAGGGTAACCAAATTATCACAGTTACAATAGCAACTACTGGCAACTGATCTTTCGTGTGATGGGAGGTTGCACAAATGGCTCCATATGCGCGATGAATGCCAAAAGACCATCTAAAAATGCATTGGAATTACGACTGGATATAGTGATCCAACTCTTATCAATTGTCATAACTGCGTTGCAAATAAACATATTCAAATAAATGTTTTTTATTTTTTATACCAAAAGGTCATTAACAAAACTATGAATCAAAAAGGTCATACTAACCAATGAATAAGAACTGTTTTGTTTTACCTAGAGCAACTATAAAAGCAACCTAACCCACTCTTGAATGTTTTTGTCTCATATATGAAAGCGTATAACTGATTTACATTTAAAAAAATTCAACAGCAATTTTCCCCCACAACTCCCAAATAGTGCATATAAAAGACATATTCGTAGGAGTGATGGGGAAACACTGTCGAATTTCTCTCAAATAGTAAAACAGTTATACGCATTCATATCCTAAATGAGACAAAACATTCAAAAAGCAGTCCCAAACAGGGACTTTCCGAAATTAATTTCTAATAAATTAATTTCGGACGGGTTTTTTCAATAGTTTGATTTAAACTTCGGGACGGGGATTTTCCGAAATTAATCACTAAAATCCTAAAATCATTTACAAAAGACTAACAATCAAATATCATTCATATAACATAATAAGCATATGCATAATATTAATCACCAACATATATATTCGCATTATGATATTCACAACGCCTTTCACAATATCATTCACACGCGTACTAACTAAAAGCCATTCAAAATAACAAACTAACCAATATTCAAAGCTTACTAACTAAATGCCATTCACAATATCATACTAACCAAATGCCATTCACAATATCAACAAAACTAACCAAATGTCATTCCCTAACCATCCGAACTAAAACGTCATTCAACAATATCATACTAAACCAAATTCATACTATTAATAAAAAACACTCTTGCAAACATCCAACTAATTTAATTACATACCTAGTTCACGGCCGAAAAAAAGGAAGAGAATAAAAGAGGAAGATAGAAAAATTGCCCGCCACTCGACTCGGCTGTCCCGGGGCTAACCAACACACAAACACAACAAAAAACCAACCCTACTATGGTGGCTGCTGCTGTGGCGGCGGTGGCTTGCTGCTTGCTGCTCGTGGTGGGAGTCAACGGGGTGGCTACTGCTGCTAAAAGCTAGTGGTGGAACGACTGCTTGCCAGCGTGGTTGCCTACTTACTAGATGCCGCTGGCGATGGTGGTGGCTACCTGCTGCTGCTAAGGTGGTGGTTCCATCTAGTTCATCACAAACACAAAAAAAAAATTAACACAAAGAATTATAACAAAACATACAAATTAGCACACAATAATTATTAAACAAAAAACATCAATACCTTCATAAATTTTAATTAAAAGAGAAAGTTACAACATAAAACTCGAATTGTGGTGGGTTTTAGGGGATTTGGAGGTGTTGGGTCGATTTAGGTTTGGGAATTGAGATATTGTTTTTTTTGTTAAACAGTTAGAAAAAAAAAGAGATGGATATATCGGCTGAATTATAGAAAACGTTTAGGGTCATGTCCCCCCTTTGATTTTTTTTGGGTCGACATTGTCGACCACAAACGTTTATAGAAAAAAAAGAGATGGATATATGCGGCTGAATTATAGAAAACGTTTAGGGTCGACATGTATTTGAATTTTTGGGTTGACATTGTCGACCCTAAACGTTTTATATATAAAAAAAAACATATTTACCTGCTACATAGTTTTGTTGTTTAGCGAGTTTTGGGTCGACAATGTCGACCCTAAACTTATAGCGGGATAACAAAACTTTTTGGCGGGTTGTTTTATGGTTATACATTAGACGTTCAACGGACGAGTCGATATGTTATGGTTGTACGTTAGACGTTCAACGGACTAGTCGATATGGTATGGTTGTACATTAGACGTTCAACGGACGAGTCAATATGGTATGGTTATACATTAGACGTTCAACGGACGAGTCGATATGTTATGGTTATACATTAGACTTTCAATGGACGAGTTAATATGTTATGGTTATACATTAGACGTTAGTCCCGCCAAAAACTTCCGACCGCTAATTACTCCCGCTAAAAACTTCTGCTAAAAACTCTCGCCAAAAACTCTCGCTAAGTCTGGATAGCTAAGCTCTTATCCTCACAAAATCATACGCTTTAATGTTTGGACTTTACCATTAAAGCAGATGTCATTAACTCTTATCCTCACAACCACTAACACATTACACACTCTTATCATCACATAAACTAATGTATAAATCCAACCACTTATCCTCACTTTAACCACACAAACTCAGATGCAGCGATACAATCCTTTTAGGTATACTTGTGGAAAGGAAAATATAATCTTAAGAACATCGTGTCAGCCTCATACCTTCGGTTTACAATATTATGCATGTCCTCGTTCAAAGGTGAAAATCATACGTTTCTTATTTATGTAATTATATAAATAATCTGGTTGTTAAAAATACATTTATTATGATTTTATTACTATGTAATAGCCATGAAAAAAATATTATGGATGTGGATATTTTGATTGGAAAGACGCATTTGATGAACGATTGATGGTAAGCTCTTCTTCAACATCTGAAGGTTCTTCAGGACCTTACAGATCTGAACAACCATAACCAAGTTATTCTTCGGGACCTTACAGATCAGCACAACCACAATCAAGTTATTCTTTAGGACCTCACAGATCTGTACAACCACAACCAAGTTATTCATCAGGACCTTGTAGATCTGAACCAATAGAGTGCTCAAACTGTAAGGTCAAAGATCTTACGATTAACAGGCTCGAATCAAGAAACAGGGCATTGAAGGCAAGACTAAGGATGTTGGAGGCAAGACTGGAAATGGAAAGGAATCCTGAGGACCACGCATGTCAGTCGGGTGCAATACTCAATGAGCTTTTAGATGACATGGAGGACCTTCATATGGAGTAGTAGTTGTTGTTGTTTAATGTGTTGTTGTTTAATGTATTGTTGTTTAATGTGTTGCTGTTTAATGTGTTGTTGTCGTTGTTGTTGTTTTCGTTGATGTAGTAGTGGTTCTTGTAGATGTTGTTGCGGTTTAGAGTATTCGAATGTATTTTACTTCATGTAATTCATATGCAATTTGGTTTGGAGTAATACGTGTTTGTATGTATCTTTCGGGTATTGTTTTACTGATTGCTCAGATATTCACATGAATCTTTAATGCATTTTAGAGTTTAACAAAGTAGTTTCTTTAGCGGAATCCATAATTGATGAATTATTTTAACTACAAAAATAGGGCAGGCAGGGGTGTTGGTTCGCATTTGTTAAACGGAGGAGTCGAGATGGTATCCTTAGACCTGAGATGTTAAACGGATGAGTCGATATAGTATCGGTGATACATGAGATATAGTATCGTGATACATGAAATGTCGTGATACCCTTTATGTTAATTATGCTTGGTGGGTTTTATCTATGTGATAAGCTAAGAGCTCAAATTGCAGACCATCGCATGCTTGCTCAAGAGCTTGATGCTTCCAGTGGGTGGGTGATTATAAAGGACAAGACAGTTGATTCAGCTGCCCTATTTCACGACCTTTATAATGACATGGAGAATCTTGGTTTGGAGTAATTAGTACGCTTTAATGTAATTCGTACGCTTTAATGTTTGAACTTTAATAGATGAGTAATATAATCCGTATGCTTTAATGTTTGAACTTTAATCGATCTGTAATGTAATTGTGCAGACAACTATTTACCCCACTAGAGTTTGGTTAATTGTTAGAGTTTGGTCAATTGTGCAGACAACTATTTACCCCACTAGAATATGCTTGGAAGATGCCATGGCCATTTGGTTAATTGTAGGGATGTACACTTCTGGAAACTTTATTATGGTTTAACACAGTTCGATTTATTCCCGCCAAAAACTTCCGACCGCCAATTACTCCCGCCAAAAACTTCCGCCAATTACTCCCGCCAAATACTCCCGCCAAAAACTCCTGCCAAAAACTCCCGCCAAAAACTCCCGCCAATTAGTCCCTCCAAAATCTCTTTCATACCATAAAAGCAGATACTCTCACAATCACAAACATATCACACACTCTTACCACGAAAAAATGGTGATGATGGTGCCACATGAAGCTTTTGCGTGTCGGTGTGAAAGAGGAGATGTAATTCTCCGACAAGCGTATACAACTGAGAATTACGGTAAACTATACTATGCATGTCCAAAATCAAAGGTGATCAATCAAATGTTTTTTATATGTGTAATAAATATATATTATGGTTAGTTGTTTTATGAACTGATTTCTTTACTATTTAACAGCCTCCGAAACATTTTGGATGTGGATTTTTTTTATGGAAAGAGGACCGACTTCGTGACTTAATGAGTTCTCCTGGAGCTCCATCTGCAGGACCTTCAACACCTTCAAGGTATTCTTCAGTACCTTCAACACCTCCAAGCTATTCTTCGGGACCTTCAACACCTCAAATCTATTCTCCCGGATCTTCAAGAAACGCAGAGTGCTCAAACTGCAAGCAATTGCGTGGAAGGATAAGTGTACTCAAGGCAACAATGGAGATGCATATGCATCCGGAACAAC
Source organism: Tanacetum coccineum (assembly GCA_026074375.1). Taxonomy (NCBI): domain Eukaryota; kingdom Viridiplantae; phylum Streptophyta; class Magnoliopsida; order Asterales; family Asteraceae; genus Tanacetum; species Tanacetum coccineum. The sequence goes on from BQNB010080726.1 coordinate 25,380, forward strand.
ACACACTCAATTCGGCTGCACTACTTCACGAAGTTCTCAATGAAATGGAAAAACTTGATTTGGAGTAGTTTGTCATTTGCAATGTAATTCGTATGTTTTATTGTATGTCAAGACTTTGTTTAATCGATGTGTAATGTAATTCGTACGCTTTACTTAATTACATTTTACCGTCGCATGTTCTTCTTTTTCTAGTAGTGTTTGTTAAAATATATATAAGGTTTTTTTAAATAGATTTTTTGACTATAATTGGTAATTTATATCATTTCTGAATTTATAAAAAGTATTTTAAATTTTTGTATAAAAAAAAATTTTAAAAAGAAATTTAGGGTCGACATTGTCGACCCTAATATTTTAGCGGGATATATTAAATACTGGCGGGCTCATTAAAATGGGATTAAATTTTGGTAAAAAAATTAGGGTCGACTTTATAAATTGTTTTATATATTTATATATAATTTTAAATGCATTTTATATATTAGAAAATATATAAAGTCATGGAAAAATATTAGGGTCGACATTGTCGACCCTAAGTGTGTGGATGTTTGACTAACCAGTTTTGTTGAATAAATGTGGTCCTCATGCCTCAGTTAGGGTCGACATTGTCGACCCTAATATTTCCTCGACCCAAAACGCTCATTTTGTTGTAGTGTTCGTGGTCATCTTCTTGTGACACAAGTAGCTCTGGGAGCACCAATAATTATGGTCAGAAATTTGACATTGGCATCGATAACTTTGATGTCGAGATCTCGTGGAATGACTTAATACTTAGAGAACAGATTGGACAAGGTTAGTAAGTCGCATTTTATTTCTTGCCTTGATATATTTCACACATTTGACTATTTTACTTGTCCGGACTATGCGGTCTTATATGATTTTTGCGGTCTTTCATCATTTTTTTGTAGGTTCCTGTGGGACAGTATACAATGCATTGTGGCTTGGATCAGTATGTTTCCATCTTCTGTTGTAAATGATTTTGTTTTGTTGAGTTTAATCACATGCTAATTATTCAAAAAGACAACAAAGATATGATACATATCATGTTATGCAGGATGTTGCTGTTAAGGTATTTACGGAACAATAATACCCTGATGATGTGCTCATATCCTTTAGAAAAGAGGTTATTTTTCCGCCAGTGTGTCATTTCACCCATATTTTTATTTGTGAGTCTGAAAAGCTAAAGGGTTAAATGTAAATCATGCATGTTTGAATTTTTATATAAGTTTCTACTGAATGGAATGTTGATAGGTTTCTCTGATGAAAAGGCTTAGACATCCAAATATTTTGCTCTTCATGGGAGCTGTAACTTCTCCTGAGCATCTATGTATTGTCACAGAGTTCCTTCCACACGGTTGGTTTTCATTATTTTTTTTGCGGTGGAATATAATGGACCAAAGTTGATATATATCAGCAACTCTTTACTTTTGCAGTGGAAGTTTATTTTGGTTACTTCATCAAAATACATCTAAATTAGATTGGAGATGTAGTGTTGATATGGCAATTGACATTGTAAGTACCTATTTCGTAGGAATTTTAGTTTGATTGACTAATCGCCGTTTTTCTACAGTTACTCTACTAACGTACTAACTAATTTCTTGTTTGTTCCCAAAGGCACAGGGCATGAATTATCTTCATCATTGCCATCCACCTATTGTTCACCGTGATCTCAAGTCTTCAAATCTTCTTGTTGACAAGAACTGGACGGTGAAGGTGTGTTTGATTTGAATAATTTTGTAAAGTTTAATTTTAGCATAAATCGATAGAAATATGATGATCTTGAATTATTTACATATGAATAGGTTGGTGATTTTGGTCTCTCTCGTATTAAACGTGAAACATACCTGACAACGAGGAATGGGAATGGAACGGTACTGCATATTTCTTTCCCATTATTAAATGTGTTTTTTCCTTCTTTCTTTCCTTTATACCCTAGATTAAATCAACTCTTTGGTTTCTCTAGTTTCGAGTAATATGTATACATTTTCTTTATGTCTTGATTAAAAGTCGACGTCAATTTGAAACTCCCTTCACATTTTTTTCTGTTTAGGTAATCAACTGATCGTTATCTATAAATCAGTTTCATTAAACATATTTTATTTTTTGTTAGCCTCAATGGATGGCTCCAGAAATTCTTCGTAACGAGCAAGCGGACGAAAAGTAAGCATGTATCTTTATCTTTTCACATTGGGAATTTAGACATGGTTTAGTTAAAATTTGGTCTTTTAAGTATAATTATATATAATCATGATGTTAAAAATTTAAGATAAATTAACTCTTGTTGGAGATTTGTAGGTCTGATGTATACAGTTATGGTGTGGTATTGTGGGAAATTGCCACTAGAAAGATCTCATGGGATGATCTTAACCCAATGCAGGTCGCTTTTCCTTCTCACTCATTACATACTATTACTGTTTGGAACAAGGTTAAACATATCATTTCTGAAAGTTAATTGTCGAGAAATTTTTGTTTAAGAATAAAACATCGATATTGAGTTTGGGTCAGATTTTTTGTTGTTGACCTAAAAGGACAATGAGCCTCAAAATGAAATAAATGTGATAACAGTAATGATACTTACAGGTTATCGGAGCTGTAGGTTTCATGAATCGACGGCTACAGATTCCAAATTATGTCAATCCCCAATGGGCTTCTCTTATCGAAAGTTGCTGGTCCCGGTTTATCTCTTGAATATCTGTAGCTATTTAAAAAAAATCTCTTAGTTTAAGAAAAAAAAAATTCACAACCAAATACAAAGTACAAAGCATATCAAACTTAATTTTTTGAAGAAGATTCAGCAATATATATAGCACATATGTAAGTAGTGTTCACCAGTAACAAATCAAGTACTTATGAGAAATGTGTAAGCGGGCGTTACATTATGTTTTTAAACTGATAATGTGATATGGAGTTATCGGGATCACCAGTAACAAATCAAGTTGCAGGTGATAGTGATGTGCTTATAAGATATGTGTTTCAGAAAATTGTCTTCACCTACTAAGAATGTGCGTTACATTATGTTTTAAAACTGATAATGTGATATGGAGTTATCGGGATCACCAGTAACAAATCAAGTTGCATGTGATAGTGATGTGCTTATAAGATAACCATGTGTTTCAGAAAATTGTCTTCACCTACTAAGAATGTGCGTTTAGTTAGAGAAAAAAATTCTTAGTTTTCTATATTCAGATTTGTGAAAAAAAGAAGTAGATTTAATTTCCACAAAACATAAAAACACATTCATATGACATTGCTTACAATTTTTAAGAAAGCAAGGCGGAGGTTACAAGAAAAACAAGGGAAAAAAAAAGTGTTACCTAGCTTCCCTTGTTAAAGTAGGAAATGTAAATTCTCTTTTGTAAAGAATTTGATGGGAAACAATTGATTTGAACGCAATCTCTATCTTTCTTGTTTTGTGCAAAACATTTTGTAGAAAACAATGTTGTTTCCTTTCAACTAAACGCACAGTGATTATATAATAAGATACAGTGTTATACGAAGACACGGCCTTACAAATGTGTAGATAATAATTGTTTCCCAAACATAATGCCAGATCCAATTTTATGTTCAGGCTACTTAAGAAAAATTATATCTGTTAACTAAAGAAGTAATTGAACCAATTTTGTATATAACACAATCGTGTCGGATATACATTTCATGTTTTCAAAGAAATATACTAATATAGTATTATGTCAAGTGCTGACTTACTGAAGTAATTTAATAATGACATTCATGATTTACTTTATTCTTTGGTTAGCGAGCCACGATCTCGTCCAACATTCCAGGAAATACTAATTAAGCTGAAAGATTTGCCGAGGAAGTTTGCAGTCCGTGGTAAAGATAGCAGATCATAGAACTTGCAGGCATTGACTTCTCAATTAAAAGTAAACATTGTTTTGTAATTTGGTACCACTTAGAACATCTCGGATGCTATGAACTCTTAACAGGTCCATAGGAGTGTCACGTCATGACACAGTGAGATTTAAAAACACCAAGTCTGTACAAAAACTTACTAATAATTTATTCATATAAACTCTTATGGTTCAGAACACAATTTATTAAGTTTTTTTTTTCTTATCTATATTACTATCATACCCTCTTGATAATTTTTTATGAGTCCAGCGATATGTAATTTCCATTCTCTCAATTTATAATCTTCACTTGCAAAGGAAAGAAGATATAATGGAAGCCACTGCACCTCAAATAAGCCACCTCATCAAAACTCTCCTGATAGACCTTTGTTGGAGACGTTTGGAGTTTAACTTGTTATATTTAGTCTACTGGCTTATTGTACAGGGGTTAAAATGTAAGTTTAGCTTATTATATAGGCAAATAAGATTAGGAGTATCATATAGAACGTGGGGTTATATGTTTGTGTCCCAAGCAAACATGTTGTTTCCTTCTTTGTTTCACAGACAAGATAACGGGTGATGACGTATAGGAAGTCTAACATGACTTTAGGCCAAGTCCAA
>BQNB010080727.1:0-29842 GCA_026074375.1 Tanacetum coccineum
GACTTCTTAACACATTCCATGTGCTGGATTAGTGTGTCACGGAATTCTGGAATATCGAGTCGAGTGTATTGTAGGAATTTGTTGCGTGTCATGTCAACATATTCATCATCCAAATAAAACCGTGACTTGATGAACATCTGAAACTGTGTCTGGAGTACTTTAAAAGCAGACATGGATCCAATCTCTTGAAATTCTTCGTTGTCAAGTTGCTTTTGTAGTTGATCCATGTACAGGAACATTGTGCCCGTGAAAGTCTCTAGATCTTGACCAAAGAGTGTTGCAAATGCGCGTTTGAATCCATCCTCGGTTCGACTTCCTTTTAAGTCGTTGTTTGAAAGACACTTGAGGTGTGAATGAAGTCGTTGAAAAGATACCATGCAACTTTGTTTTGATTTGTCTTGAATTAGTTGCATTTGTTGTTCTTCCGAATTAGAACACGAAGATAAGGTATCTTTCTTTTCCATTTTATCGTGAATTATGAAGTGTAAAAGAGTTGTTGAATCTTAAGCGGGTAAAGTGATTGTTGTTGTTGTAAAAAAAACTATTTCACGGGATTTTACAAGTCTTGATCGCGGGATTTTACTAAATCAAGAAAAACCGTAAAAATAGAATTATTGTTGGTGAAATCGTTGTTGTTGTTGAATAACTTGAACTTTTGTAAACGATTTGTGAGCTAAAACGATGAACGGTGGAAATTTCTTACAACGAAAGGGCTAAAATTGAAAATTTTGAAAACTAAAATATAAAATCATAAAAATAACAAAGATTAAAAGTTTAAAAGAAAAAAAATGAAAAGGTATGAAAGTAAAAGGTTATATTTAAACTTGCTTAAAAAAAGAAAGGGTTAATAGTAAACAAGTTAAAATATAAATGTGAAATATGATTATTGTTTAGAAGTTGAGGGGCTTAAAGTGTAAATTTTGAATTATAACCAATAAATGCAACAATTCCCTCCTGTTCAATTGTCATCTTCGTTTGAAACTAGATTAATATGAGAAAAGATGCAACGTTTGTAAATTTGATCTCGCGGAGTCGCACGGTTATCGTCGGTAAAAACTAAATACACCACGTTGATCGAAAACGAATCACGAACACAACGGTCTAAGTTATAAGTCGTGTAATCAACCGATACTCGAAACCGAAAACCGAAAATTTGTTTAAAACGTGAAGATTTTGTACAAGCTAGAAGAAAACTCGTTCAGCTCCAAGAAAATGTTACTCGTTCGGTCCATGATTTTTTTTCACTCGTTCGGCTCTTGTGAAGTTTACTCGATCGATTCGACTCGTTCGGTCCTTGAGTGTTCACTCGTTCGGCTCAAAAATTTTCCACTCGTTCGGTTCAAAAATTTCCGCTCGTTCGGTCCTTAACTTTTCACTCGTTCGGTCCGTGTTGTTTCTCTACTCGTTCGGTGCACCTTAAAAATTTGCTCGTTCGGTCCTTTGGAATGGCACTCGTTCGGTCCTTGAGATTTGTTTCACTCGTTCGATCCTTGAGTTGTTTCACTCGTTCGATCCTTGAGTTGTTTCACTCGTTCGATCCTCTTTGAATGTTGCTCGTTCGGTCCTTGTTGATGTCACTCGTTCGGTCCTTGCAATCTTACACTCGTTCGACTCTTTGTTATTGTTACTTAGAATAGCAAGTAAGTGAAAATGGTGACTCTCTCTTTTTACCTAACTTGATATAGATGAGTGAAATAAAGAAACACAAACCAAAAGAAAAAAAATTGAAAAATAATAAAGACACAAAACGAATGAAAAAGAAAAGACAAAAAAAATGTTTTATGAGAATAAGTAAATGATGGTGCACAAATGAGACAAAGTAATAGAAAATTAAAAAAAATAGACAAAGTAAAATTAATTCGAGTGTAAGGTAAGCTTAAAAATAAGCCGAACCAATAAGCACAAAAATATCACAACGAAACCACTAAACCCACCCGTGGCTCATGATACCAAATGTCGTAACCCAAAATCCCTTTCACTTCACCATTGATACAAGAAAATAAGATGAGGAAAAATAAGAATTGTAGAGAGAAGTTAGAGAGAGAAAGGTAGAGAGAAAATGAGAGTTGGATGATTACTTGCAAAATTACAATATGAGAATTAACAAGAATCAACCCCCTCTCCATACTTGGAGAGGGGTATTTATACTTAATACCAAGAGGCTTTCATGCCTTGGTATTTCTACGGGCCGGGCTCGGGATTACTTGGGCTTTCGCCCGATACACGTGACCGGTTAGATTACATTTAAGAGCCCGTTTACCCGTGTAGCCTATTACAACGTATAATTATTTAATGACTGAGACCTAATATAGTTATGAACGAACTTCCATTGTTCGACTCATTATTTTGAGGCTCACAATCATGCATATCTTTTCCTAAGATATCTCATGCATATCTCATAAACGGTACTAACTATTTTATACTAACGGTATTGGCTACAAAGACGTGGAGAGGATCCAAGGGCTATGATGATGGATTTGGAAATCAAGGGATGAGATTGAAGACTAAAGACGCTCCTAAAGACCTAGAAGCTTCCCTTCCTCACTAAAAATAAATAGTGGATTTCACACAGAAGAGGGGGGTAGTTTTTAAGTAGTTTTTTAGTAGCTTTTAGTGTAATTTTTAGCTTATTGTAATTTTCTTAATGCAATTTCATTTTAAAGCTTGTAATCTCTTTTCTATTAATAAAAATTCAGTTTACTTTTATATTGTGTATTAAATTCAGTGTTTAAGTTTTATGCAAATTGGTTAAACATGTGTTTATAAATTAACTAATAAGCTAATAAGCTCTCATTTACTCTTTAAGTTGCTGCTTGTTCAATTTAGCTTTCCCAAAGCTCAATTGAATAAGCATTTCTCTAAAAATCAACTCAAAATAACTGAATAAGCCATTTGGAAGATAAGACAAACCTGGAAGGGCTTATAGGGCTTATTCAAAGCTTATTTTTTAAGCTAGCTTGTAGATTTAAGCTCGATTGAGCAATTTTGATTCCTGTTTGAGCTGGGATCAAGGTACATCTTCCTTTACTTTTTTTAGCTTAATTTCTGTTACATTGCTTATCTGCTTATTTAATGCTTATCATTGTTGTTTTTGTGCTTATCTGTCTAGTAGTAGCTTAATATGTCTAGTTTTTAGTTTAGATATAGCTTGTTTTGAAACTGTCATGTTTTTAGTTAAAATTGCTTATAGATTTAGCTTATTATCTAATGCTTATTTTCCTTAAGTATTTGCTTATTTGTTATTAATATGCTTGGTTTTTCATCTGCTTTAGCAAATTAGCGCTTATTTAGATCTGTTTTAGCTTAAAAGTTTGCTTTCATCTTCTAAAGGGGTGTTTGGGATAAGACATTTAGATATGGTAAATTAGTGTGCAAACTGCTTTTGGTTCCTAAATCAGTTTTGATAAGCTCTTATTAAGTCTATAATCTAGTTTTCTTAAGCTTAAATTTAGTTTTGTTAAGTCTTGAATTATGTTTTATCTAAATCTCAAGTCTGCTAGTCTAAGTGCTTTCCAAACTGCTTATTTATTGGATTAATAGAAAGAATGCTTAAGTTGTAGTTGCTTGTGTCCAAATGAGTGTCTAATGCATAATATTAATCTGTTTTTGGTTAGTAGTTTTTGGAAAAGTCTTTTAAATGTTTTGGTTAAAAACAGTCAAGTAGTGGAAGTTTCATGGTTTGTGCTTAAAAGCCTTTTTATGCAGATCATTAGAGGTCAAATCTTAGTTTAATTTGGGTTAACTTTTGTTGCATTCAGCTTATTGAATTATAAGCTCAAGCTGTTTTGAGTTTTTAAGTTTGGTGAAATAGTTTTACAGTCTTAATTTTAAGTTTCAAATAGACTTTTCATTTCAAAAAAGCCAAAAAAAAGAAGTAGAGCAAACTGTCCTTTTCATTTTACCTTTCTAGCTTATTTTTCTAAGCTTAACTGCTTATTTTTAGCTTATTTGAGTTATTAGAATATAGTCCTTTATCTGTTTTTAACTTTCAGCTTAATCCTTAGCTTAAATTTTAAGCTCAAAGTTTTTAAAAGTCCTTTAAAGCTTCTTTTGAGTCTGCTGTCTTAACTCTTTTAAGTACTTTTCTTGCTTTTTTTGGTTTACTTATTTCTTTTCCCTAGTGCTTATAGGGTCTAGGGGTATATATGTCTTTAGCTTTTTAGTTTTATTTTTAGCTTATTGAGTCTTTAAAAGTCCAATTAGTCTTAGCTTGTTTTGTAAAAATCTTGAAATAAAAAACTGTCACTTTTATTTATGCTTTTTTTCTGGCTTAATAATAAGTTTTAGCAATAAGTCCCTTTGTTAAAGTTGTTCAGTTTTGCTTATTTTATAACTTTTTCAAAAAGAAAATGAAAAATAAAAATGTTTTGCAAAAAGGTAGGTCACAAGACTCGAACCTGTGACCTTCCCTTCACAACACCAACACCTTAACCAGTCGCCCTTGGGTCTTTTTCATTTATAACCTTGCACCATTTAGTTCTTATAGTATTCTAGTGTCAGCTTATTTTGCTTATTTGATTTTTTCCTGCTTATTGGTAGCTACTTATCTATTTCTTTTTCTTTGTAAACTTCCTTTTTAGCTTAAAGAATTTTTATAAATTTTCTTAAAATTTTAGGATAAAGTTTTATAATTTTAATTTCATTTTTAGTATTATTTAGTTTAAAAAAATAGTTTTAAATAGTAAAAAAATTCAAAAAAATATTTTCTGTCTTTTAAAAATTAGTTTAAGTCATTTTAGTTTAATAAGTTTGCATTTTGAGTTTTTAGAGTTTTAATTTGTCATTTTTAGTTGAATAATTAGTTTATTTTAGTTATTAATTAGTTTTTATTTGTTTTAAATGTCGTTAGGTTTTTTTGCTTTAATTTTCTAGTTTAGCGTGCCTTTATATGCTTTTCCTTTGCGTTATTAGATTTAGAAACCAAATTCAAAACTTAAATGACAATCAAACTCGATTTTCAACATGAACGTAGATTTCCATTCACCTCTCACCGAGGAGAACGATACCCGTGTTGATTACTTATTATTCTTTCCTAAGAATAATTTGTATGATACTTTGCTTATGTATATGTATTATATATATATATTACGGGTGAGGTTCTTTTCAGAACCAAATAAATGTACAGAACTGCAAGAACCATATTTATATATTATATTATATATTTTATATATATATATAAGACGTAGATTTACCATTTCACCTCTCACGAGGAGAACGTTACATGTTGTTGATTACTTATTATTCTTTCCTAAGATTAATTTGTATGATACTTTGCTTATGTGTGTGTGTGTATTCTATATAATATTATATATATATATATATATATATATATATATATTATGGGTGAGGTTTTTTTCAAAACCAAATAAATGTACAGAACTGCGAGAACCAACATCAACCAATCAGATTTTTTTCAATATTTATCTTTTTAATTTAATTCAAAAGGGTATATAGGTAAAATTATATTTTTTATTATTTTGAATTTCTTTTCCTAAATTTTAGGATTTTTTTAAAATATTTTTTTCAGCATATTTAGTTTTAAAAATGTAAGGTGCACATGTGTTTTTTTTCTTCAAATAATCTATTTCTATATATATTTTTAGTGTTCAATTGTTTAAACCTATAATTTGTTTTGCTCACAAATATTTGCACAAGTACATGAAATGACAAACATAAATATTTTACATGTATTGTATACATTTCAAAACAAAAAAACTATGCACAAAATCTAAAATTATGTGATATACAATTCAAATAAAAAAAATTCTCAAAGTAACTAATAAATGAAAGTTTAGACATGTCTACTAATATTTAATAGAACCAAAATGGTGTTGCCGTATATGCATATGTATTTTCCTCATTAAAGATTCGTGATTTCTTGGTATGTATATGTTCATTTGAGTTCATCCATATGCCCTTGTATATATACGGACTCAAGTTAGTTTATGTGCACTTGTATATACTGCGTGCACTTGTGTCTTTACTCTCTTTATCATAACTATCTTCTCACTAGATGATTTGTACAAAACACACGTGCACTCTTCATATTGCTCATCATACTCGTACATGTAACCACAAGCAATTAACAAACGAATGATTTAAACATAACAACAAGCAAAACAAATATGCATTACATTTTCTTATATCAAATGATGCAAACAAATTTAATTATAACAACTATTGTTACATCAAAACACACACGCACACTTATTCATAGTTTGTATATGTGTTAATCAAACAAAATGAGTAAGATTTTATCAAAGATTTCATCCATACACCTTTACAACTTTTCAATTGGTCCTGATGCCAAAGCAACAAGATCCACGGATACACATATGTATTGAAGGTAATTGGTTTTCCTTGATTATTTCTCACAAATGACAAGGTATATATAGATTACAAAGGGGAATGGCGCTCGAGACCACACAGATAACTACGGATACAAAAGCCTCATCTGATTCTTGACACAGCATCCAAAATATATCAACTAACTTTACGCCACAATTCAACATATCTCATCACATATATTGACTAATTACGCCCCCGCAAGTTGGAGTGGAGGAGGTCGTATGCCTCAACTGGATCGAAACTTTTCCATTCAAACACCTGCGTCAAATGCGCACAGCCCCTTGGTGTAAATATCTATCAAATCTTGGTCACTATTATACGTTCCACTACCTCAAGCTCAGCTACTGGATCTTGCCAAAACCAAATAGATTCTAGAACTTCTTAACTACCTACTGACTACCCTTCAGGCCTAGTAACCATATCTCCTCGGCCGCCACGAAATTTGCAAATGCCGATCTCAATGTGTTTCGTCCATTGATGTTGAACAGGGTTGGCAGACATATAAACAGCACTAACGTTATCACAATAGACAAGAGTTGCAGTCGATAAAGGAGAGTGTAATCATGAAGAAGATTAAACGATAGCCACGTAGTTTCATGTTACAAAAATACATTAAACGTTAGCAAGACAAAGAACCCCGATATTCAGCTTCTACACGAGGAGCGTGAAAGAGTTTGTAGTCGTTTAGGGGAAGCGGACCAAGATAATAAGTTATCCACCCAAAAAGACACAATAACCTTATTAGACCTGGCTTTGTATATTGACAAAACCCGCCAAATCAGCATCATATAACCAACCGAGAAGAAGGATTGGGAGGAACGCATATAAGTGAAGGCCTAAATCCAAAGTACTCTGAAAATATCGCAAGATACGCTTGAGAGCAGCTAAATGTGGCTCTCTCAGATCATGCATATAAAGGCAAATCTGCTGAACTGCATAAGACAAATCTGGACGTGTAAAAGTAAGATACTAGAGCCGCCTGCAAGGCTGCGATACATAGCAGGATCCTGAACCGGAATCCCGTTCGGACCCAGTTTGGACTCCGTATCCACTGGTGTCCGAGAGGGGTTACAATTAACCATGTGAGCACGCTCAAGGAGCTGAAGAGCATACTTTTGCTGAGATAAAAATAAACTTGTAGAGTGACGAACAACAGAGATACCAAGAAAATAATTAAGTACCCCGAGGTCAGTCATGTCAAACTCACGATGTAAAGAATCAATAAGTTGCTGAAGAAGTGTTGTAGAAGAAGCCGTAAGAATATTATCATCCACATATAAAAGATGATAAGCAACCTGAGATCCCTGTCTATAAATAAATAGAGAAGAATCGCAACGACTGTGATAAAATCCATCTCGTGTGGCATAACCAGCAAAACACTAAAACCAAGCACGAGGTGCTTGTTTCAGCCCATATAAAGATCTATGCAAACGACAAACATGATTAGGGAACCTGACATCAACAAAATCGGGTGGCTGATGCATGTAGACAGTCTCGGATAAATCACCGTTAAGAAAAGCATTCTTAACATCAAGTTGGTGAATTGGCCACTTACGAGACACAGCAAGGCTAAGAACCATGCGAATAGTGGCTGGTTTGACAACTGGGTTAAATGTCTTATCAAAATCAACACCAAGTTGTTGACTACTACCGTTGGCAACCAAACGAGCCTTATAACGGCTCAAAGTCCCGTCAGCATGAAACTTATGCTTAAATGACCACATTAATAGGGTACATTAATCTTGAATCAATCATATCGAACATGTATGCATAGAGAGAACAGTAGAGAGAGACAAGTATTTGAAATTCAAAAGCATTACGCCCACTAGGGATCTTTTTAAGGGGCGTCGGATGGATTTTCAGGAAAATGAGAAGATATCAAGAAAGTATTAAAGACAAGCGTTCGATAGGTTTTGACCCCCCCCCAATTATAGCCTGAATTGTGACCAGTGTGATACATTTGGATGATTCGGGGTGTTCATTAACTAGATCGGAAATTGTTTTATGGGAATTTGTGATCTAATATGGTGGTGCAGCGACTATTTTGGGTTTGGGTTTTGGGTGTTGTGTGATTCGTGAACAAGTGGCTTGTGGAGGGTAAAGTTGGGCCTGGTGAATTTGACCATGTGAGTAGGACTTTGAACTTGGATAGGTAATTGGTGGATCAGTTGGGCTGCTCGTTTGGTGTGGGATGTTTGTGGAAGAATTAGGAAGTTTGGATGCAAGAGAAGTGAGGAGGGGGTAAGGTTGAGTATCAAGGAAGGTGTAAGAAAGTGACGAGGACGGTGTCGTAGATTTGTAAGGGAATTGTATTTCGTCAAAGGTGACGTGTCAGGAGAGAATAATTTTGTTTGTCTCGAGGTTAAGGCAACGAAAACCACGATGATAAGGCGGGATAGCCTAAAAAGATACATGGTTGTGGCACGTAGGGCAAGTTTATGAGGTGAGTAGAGATGAGGGTAACATAGACACCCAAAGATGCGAAGGTGGGAGTAATCGAGTGGTTTGTTAAAAAGACATGTAAAAGGTATATCGTTATGGATTACAGTAGAAGGTAAAAGGTTTAGGAGATAGGTGGCCATATGGAGGGCTTCGACCCAAAAAGTAGGGGGAGGTGTGCTTAAAATAGAAAGAGGTATCGAAAGGAATTAATTAATTGTTCGTATCATTCGCTCCGCCTTGCCATTTTGTTGGGAGGTTTTTGGGCAAGAGAATCTAAATTGGATGCTATTTTTAGCAAAAAGGGTGTGAAGTCGGTTATTATCGAACTCACTCGCCCTGTATCACAATTGAAAGCTTTTAATTTCACATTTAAATTGATATTTAACATAGTTTGCGCAAAATGCAAACAATTTATCAAACATATTCAGATTTAGTACTGAAAGAGTAATAAAATCCATAGAAAATGAAGAAATGATCAAGAAAAAAGACATAAAATTTGTAAAAAACCACAAAGCAAACAAAGGGGATGATAGTCCCAAACTAAAACCCAGAATGTTAAATAATATCGGAAAAAACAATTTTTAAAACAAAGGAATTTGAACTATAAATGGAAGCTTCACATGGTTTGTCCAAGTTTGGCAATCGTGAACAAATATGTGAAGCACTTATCTTTAATTAATAAATAAAACGACTAAGAGACAAGGCGAATGTAGACTTGATACAACACCTGAACTATCTTCAAATTCAACCACTTCCCACAAATCTAAATCCTCGCACAACACTGATCCTACAAAAAAATCTAAAACAATCAAAAAAAACTCTCAAAAGGGCGTTGATGATCCAACTTATAACAACCTTGTCACACGGCAGAAAAACTTCAACTAGGACGAGAATGGCGGCTTCATTGTAACAAAAATTACTAAGGATGAGAGAATCGCCTGAACTGTCACAACAGAACAGGAACCATCAAAGGATACCAGGATTCTGACGAAACTTCAGACAGTCATAATTCGCTAAAATCCACTTCCAAATCCTAAAAAAAAAAAATCATTCCCACAAAACAATTTCAAAAAGCAGACGCTCAAAAATTCCAAATAGTATCAACAATTACTTAATCGTTTTCACATCACCAAACCCCTAGGTGAATCTCATCATCTTATCGAAAACCAAAAACTTCTATCATCAAAAATGGAGTATCAAAACAAAACAAAACACAATAAACACAAATTTCTTAAATAAAAAAATTAAAAAATTCAAAATATATTCGTAAGTATTCTCTGAAAAAAAAAAAGCTAAACAATTCAAACAGAACTATCAAAAAAATTGCAATTGAAAATGAAAAAAATCTCTGCATCTTGCAACAAAAACTTTCAACCCCTTGCTGAGCAACAGTATCAAGTCACCCAAACATACAAAAATTATCCCTAAAGTTCAACAACCAAAAAACGGTCGCTTTGAATCCCGGAAAATCTTCAACAAAAAAAAATCTACAAATCAACAAATCTTTCAACCAACGACCATACAAAAAACTATCTACAAAAAACTAATAACGTTCCAAAAAATTTCCCAAACAATTTCCTCAAAGCTAAACAAAAAAATCTTTGCACAGAAAACCACGATGATAGGCGGGATAGCCTAAAAAGATACATGGTGTGGCACGTGGGGCAAGTTTATGAGGTGAGTAGAGATGAGGGTAACATAGACACCCAAAGATGCGAAGGTGGGAGTAATCGGGTGGTTTGTTGAAAAGGCGTGTGAAAGGTATATCGTTATGGATTGCGGTAGAGGGTAAAAGGTTTAGGAGATAGGTAGCCATATGGAGGGCTTCGACCCAAAAGGTAGGGGGAGGTGTGCTTGAAAGAGAAGAGTACGAATGGTATTATTAATTGTTCGTATCATTCGCTCCGCCTTGCCATTTTGTTGGGAGGTTTTTGGGCAAGAGAATCTAAATTGGATGCCATTTTTAGCAAAAAGGGTGTGAAGTCGGTTATTATCGAACTCACCGCCATGATCACATTGGAAGCTTTTAATTTCACATTTAAATTGATTTTTAACATAGTTGCGAAAATGCAAAAATTTATCAAACATGTCAGATTTAGAACGAAGAGGATAAATCCATAGAAAATGAGAGAAATGATCAAGAAATAAGACATAATATTTGAAACCACTAGAGCTAACAATGGGTGATGTCCATAAATCAGAATGTATAATATCGAAACAATGTTTAACAATGGAAGTTGAACTATGAAAGGGAAGCTTCACATGTTTGCCAAGTTGGCAAGCGTGACAAATATGTGAAGACTTTTCTTTATTACATGAAATAAAACGACTAGAGACAAGCGAATGTAGCACTTGATCACCCGGATGTCCGAGGCGTTGATGCCACGTAGAAGCACTTGTCGAGAGAAAAGCAATAGGAAGAGTTGGCGGCTTAGTAACTGGATAGAGATCGCCTGAACTGTCACATCAAAGGAGGATATGACGAGTCAAGTAATCCTTCACAGAAAAACCAAAGGCGTCAAATTCAATAGTACAATTATTATCCCTAGTGAACTGACGAACAAAATGAGATTTTTAATTATATTGGGGGTTACAAGAACATTATGAAGATGAAGAGGGCGATGATGGGAACGAATAATGCTATGGCCGGTGTTGGTGACGGGAATAGACTTGCCATCACCAACGTGAACAAATGGAAATAAGCGTTTATCAAAAATGGTACTTAAATTACTTGCATTAAAATTTAAATGAGAAGAGGCACCTGTATCCATGTGCCAAGTCGGGTCTTGCGGCGGCATAATGCTAAACGCACTTGGTAGAATAGTATGCTGGGATGCATAAATAGCCGGAGCGGGACCGAGTATACCTTGACCGAGATGCGTCAATCTGTAATGCTTTTGTTGTGTAAACTGTTGAGCAACATTAGTCTTATGAGCCACATATTGGGCTAGGGAATAGGTGAAAGCCATAAGAACAATCTTTTTTTTCTTCGATAAACAGTACTTGCCGGTGAATAGTGACGCTGATGAACAGTAATATATATTTTTGATTTGGTGAAGAAGAAAAAATGACTGCGAGGTAGAGAAAGAATAGGGGAGGGGACGACTGAGATGAGATTTTAGGAGTGGATCGATATTGGTTGTGATACCATATTGAAGGTAATTGGTTTTCCTTGATTATTTCTCACAAATGACAAGGTATATATAGATTACAAAGGGGATGGGCTTGAGCCCAAGATAACTACGATACAGCTAATGATGACAAAGCATCCAAAAATATATCAACTAATTTAGGAAGGTAACTAATCAAATATCAGTCAAATATATTGACTAATAACATGCACACCGTTTGAAACACATACAAACAATTATAAGATATATGCACATTTACTTTCAATTAGGAAACAAGTAAATATAGTATTAGAAAACAAGTAAATAGAGTATAGAGAACGGGTCCCTAATCCAAAAAGATAAACATAAAGATTACCATTTCCATGAACATAAAATCAATACATGTGTACCTCGTCTTTCTAAACCATGGATACACTTACCAATACGTGTGCATTTACGAAACTATTCCGTTAATAACGAAAAATCATCAGTAACACATTCAAAACAGTATAACACATTCAAAATACAACCAAAACTGGATATGCATACCAAACCAAAATCGTTCTCTACTTCAATACAACATAACATTGAGCCACACAGTGAACATGATAAATAATAAATGTTCACTTAAGAGAAAAATTAAATAAGTGATGACCAATTAAAATTCATATAAAATTATTCGAAGAAAACTTTATACAGATTTATATATCACATCAATTCATTACCATGCCACTAACATTTGGAATTGCATTATAACCATTATATTTTTTAGCTATGTTGTGTCCAGCCATGGTTTTTTAACTCCTTATTAATGCCACAGTTACCTATAACCGATTTATTAACATGGAAATATGAACAAATTCTTAAACATTTTGAAAAGGCCATTCTCGATCTAACAAGTATTGGAACAGAAAAACATGAACAGATTCGAAATAAAGAGAGCAAAATCTTGGGTTCTTTTCAAAAAGAGTTCTAAATAAACCTACCTCGATCTTTATTAAGACCGCGTGTTTCATTAATAGAAACCTCACAAGATGGATCATCTTCGTCTTCTTTTTCTGACGACATGATGTAAAAAATATGATAATGAGGTCGCGGTGATCTTAAGATTTCCAGTGACCACTGTTCCAAAAAATATCTTCGGCGACTAAGTTTTGAGAGACATAAATTTTTATGGTTTTGTGGGGGCGGTAAGAAAGGATCTAGAGAAGACATTGTACTTTTAGGTGTCTTCATTGTATTCGTAGGTTTTGAGAGATGAATATGGCTTTGCTCCTATGATTTTGGATCTAACATTATAAAGTGACGGTTTAGTTTTTTCAAACAATGAATATACATTGTGAAATGCCCATCGTACCCTCTTACCACTTTTATAAAACTACCTTATTTTCTGTTTAATTACAAGATTGCCATATTTAGTTTTAACCATTGATTAAAAATCTAATGGCTTAGATTGGTTCTCGCAGTTCTCGACTTTTATTTGGTTCTGAAAAGAAACTCACACTATATATTATTGAGGGTTATTTGTTTGATACGTATCGTATTTCTACGGATATGACGTACCAAATAAGCATTTGGGATGAGACGCGAGACCGTACCAAATAAGTATTTGGCACTAGCGATGTATGTGTGACAAAAGCGCATTTAGAACGGTAAATTACCAAACGTGCCAAAAACTTAACATACGGCGCAAAAAAGAAAAACGGTCCCAAAATACGTGCCAAATGCTATTTGGCACAGTGCAAATGCTAAATTTAGCACAGAGTTTTGTGAAACACGACCAATTGTTATTTGGCACCACATCTTATTTAGGGTCTGGTGCCAAAACCTGGTTCCAAATAGTATTTGGTCTTTTGGCATACTTTTTCCACACGTACCAATACTCACTTATCTTGTAGTCGAAAATAAGCGATTTTCAACATCTGGCGCGGCGGGTCACTGTTCGCGTGGCCAGCGCTACACCACTTGCGAATCCGTTTTTGTTTTTTTAAGTTCTATAAAGCTACGGAATGCGTTGCTTAGTTTGAACACCTACACTGGCATCGCCTGTCCTAAGTAGGTATCAACACAACGTTCGGTGTTCTTAGTTTGTAAATACCACCTCGTTGCTAGGTAGTGGGACATCACATCAAACTCCTCTCTTCTCTAATATGGCTAAGGGCACTTAGGTCCTTAGTTTGAACACCTCACCTGTACCTTTCTTCCAAGTGAGATATCTCACGACACACCCAAGTCCCCTAGGAAGTAAAGATGTCTTAGTTTGTAACCCCCACCCTCGTCGGTTATGCGGAAGTGGAGTGGGTTATAACGACACATCTATTACTTGCTCCATATAATCAAAGGTTTGCTTTTTTGGCATTTGCTTTTAAAGAATCAAGTCACAAATTTGAAGCTTTTTTTGTAAACATCGATTGGACTTAGCCGAATTGAACGAACACGTATGATTAGGGCGGATTTAATTATTAGACATATTTAAATCTAATTTTTTAGAAATGTTTTTATTACTTTTTATTTTCTTATTTTTGAAGTTTTTATTATTTATATTTTTTAATATTTATTTTTATTATCTTATTTATTAAATTTTTTTTTAATTAGGGTCAATAAATATTTAGGAATTTTTTTATATTTATTGTATTTTTAATTTTAATTTTTCTCAATATCACACTCCTTTTTATTCTGAGTATATTTTTACATTTTTAGATTTTTATAACATTTTGTTTGACCTTTACACACTATATTAACATTATTTTTATTTATTATTTTCTCCATTATTTATTATTATTAATGATCGTTATTAAATTTTTAGTAATTAGTTTTCAATTATTTTTAGGAATTTTTAAATGTTGAATTTAGAACATTTTATTAAAGTTATGTCCAAATTTATTATTATATTCATTTTTTATTTAATATATTTTTTTTTAGATTATTTAATTATTCTTTGATTATTATTATTAAGTAATCTTATATATTTTAGATACCAATTTTTTTTAACTTATTATATTTTTAGGATTAGATTTTAGAGCATATTTAATTTATTATTTATTTTTTTAGAATTTATTTATTAGATTAGAAGCTTATGGGAGAAAAAAGAACACAAGTATATTTCATATATGTTTTTTTGGACGAATCTTGCTTGACACTTAAAACTTATATTTAAATATATCATTTATCGTTCTTCACTTAAGAATGCAAAGCAATAGAATTCTGAAAGCTTTGGCTCTAAAGAACTAGCTAGGGCTCAACACGCTCCGATCGATGTCATAAAAAATTTAATTCTTACTTCTAACCCCAACAAAAAGACAAAAACACTTATTCTATTTTTGAAAATTTTTTTAAATTTTTTTATTTTTTTTTATTTTTTTGGTATTTTTGCAAAAATTTGGTGGTAAAACGGGATTGCGTGATAACAACGACTGCAGGCAAAAATCAAATCGAAGATTCCCCCCCATACTAGAACTAAACATCGTCCTCGATGTTTCAAAGGGGTACCTACGTAAATCTAAGGCCGTTTATGAAGTATGCCAAAAGATAAACGTTAGTCGATAAGATTTGGATACTGAATTCCCAAAATGAAGCTGAGGATGTGAAGCTCGAGTTAAAAATGACAGAATCGAGAGCCTTCACAATCCGGGAATACCTGGACATACAAAGCACACAGAACACGGGTAATGGAAAATATAAACCTTCTCACACAAAAACACTTATTTATTACATACTACGGATAAGCATGGGGTGCCTCCCACGAAGCGCTTGTTTAGGGTCCCGACGCTTGACCCGTCCCCCGAATTTATTGGTCCATGGGGAACGTTTGGAGATCCGGGACAACCTCGGTTGGTACGTCCCCTCCAAAGTAATGTTTGATACGATGACCATTCACTTTAAAGTTGGGCCCGGAGTTTTGAGATAGCTCGACGGTGCCATAAGGAAAAACTTGGACAACGGTGAATGGTCCAGACCAACGGGATTTCAATTTGCCCGAGAAAATCTTCAGTCTAGAATTGAAGAGGAGGACACGATCACCAACGTTGAAAACGCGGTTTTTGATCTTAGCATCGTGTATCCTCTTGGTTTTCTCTTTATAGATCAAAGAGTTCTCGTAGGCCTGATCACGAAGTTCATTTAGTTCATTCAGTTGAACTTTCCTGTGATCACCCGCAGTTTGAACATCAAAATTTGTATGCTTGAGGGCCCAGTAGGCTTTATGCTCTAACTCGATCGGAAGATGACATGCCTTCCCGTACACAAGTTTATATGGAGTACACCCGATGGGTGTTTTGTACGCTGTGCGGAAGGCCCATAAAGCATCATCTAATTTGTCCGACCAGGAAGCACGATTTTCTCCCACGGTTCTCTCAAGAATACGCTTTAAACCACGATTTGACACCTCAACTTGCCCACTTGTTTGTGGGTGATACGCGGTGGAGAGACGGTGAGTGACTCCATACTTAAGCATGACCTTTGTAAATTGGTCATTGCAAAAGTGAGTTCCGCGATCACTTATGATAGCTCGGGGTGCACCAAATCGAGAGAAGAGAGTTTTCAAAAATTTACAAACAACTCGGGCATCATTGGTGGGGAGCGCTTTTGCTTCGACCCATTTTGACAAATAGTCAACAGCCACGAGTATGTACTTGTTTCCTCTTGAAGACGGAAACGGCCCCATAAAATCAATGCCCCAGATGTCAAAGATTTCCGCCAAACTTGGATGGAGTTTTGTGGCATCTAATAACGTTGCGTAATTTTTCCTTGACGTTTGACAAATGTCACAACGGTGAGGGTGACAAGTCATGGGCATCCTTTTGTAGATGGTGGGCCAATAGTATCCTGAATCGAAGATTTTTCTTGTGTGTAATTGGGCACCATAGTGTCCCCAGTAGGTCCACTGTGGCAAGCTTTGAGAATGTCTAAAGCTTCTTGGCCAGAAACTCAACGTCTTATCACTTGATCAGCACAGATCTTAAACAGGAAAGGATCATCCCAGAAATAGTGTTTGACATCATTGTTGTTATTTATTTTTTTGTTGGGATGTATTCACCTTTATCACGAATTTCACCGCATGGTATTGCAAAGTCTGCAATAACATGGGGCCAATTGATCTTGAAGTGCAATCGAACCTATGTGTAGCGGAGGCCATATGAGAGGTTATCTTCCCCCTTTCTTCCACCTTCCCACCTTCATATCTTCTTTCCCACACCTTTTCCTTTCCCTTATTCTTTCTCTCTGCTTCCCTATCCTTCTTAATCTCCTACCTCTCTTGAAGAGGAAATGCTTCATTGATTTCTTTGTTCTCGAGTTTGTCTTGATGCGGATTTTCAAGTCTGGACAGATGATCGGCGGCGAGATTCTAAGCTCCTTTTCTGTCTCGGAATTTCTATTCAAATTCTTGGAGCAATAAGAATCCACGCAACCATGAGTCTTGCCTTTGCATCCTCTTGGCAAGACGATACTTGATGGACAGCCGTTGGTCGTATACACTATGCTTTTTGACATACATAAACAAGATATGACCGAAATTTCTCAAAGGCATACACTACAGCAAGTAATTTTTTCAGTAGTAGTGTAATGAGTTTGAGCCTCGTTCATAGTCTTGCTAGCATAGTGTATAGGTTGAAAGTGCTTGTTTTTTCTTTGCCCGAGGACTGCCCCAATTGCGAAGTCGCTAGCATCGCACATCAGTTCAAAAGGCAAGTCCCAGTCTGGGAGCCAATTATGGATCGGGGAGCTTCAGGTCAATTCTTCTTTTGAGATGTGTTTTAAAGGATCGACACACTCTTCAGAAAAGACAAACGGAGTATCTTTTTCAAGCATATGATGAGTCATTAGTTTTAACACTTAATTGGTACTTCGGGAAAATTTTCGAGAAGTCCTGACATGAATCGCGGTACAAACACCGGCGTGCCCAAGGAAACTACGGACACCTTTGACAGAAGTCGGTTGAGGGAGTTTAGCTATTACTTCAACTTTAGCTCTATCACCTCAAGTCCGACTTAGAAAATTTTTTTGTCTGAGAAACTATGCCTTTCCCTCACCATGAAATGGCTCTCTTTTCCCAGTTTAATGACAAATTGGTGTCTTCACTCCGCTTCAACATCTATTACTAATGGGTTCAGGCACGTTAGAAAATGAGAGTCCCCAAAGGGACCGAATTGTCATCCATTGAATTACTTCCATCGTTTTATCAATCATATCGTGGAAGATTGGCCATCATAAATCTTTGGAACGTACACGGAGCATTGCAAGCCCAAAAGGCATGCGGAGGATAGGCAAAGTTCGTATGGGCATGTTGAAGGTTGTCTTTTCTTGATCTTGAAGGGTCAATTGGGATCTGAAAGTACCTGTGAAGCCATCGAGGAAAACTGTGTATTCGTTTCTGCTAGTCTCTCGAGAATTTGAACACATGAATGGTAAAGGGAAGTGGTCTTTTCGGGTGGCTTCATTAAGTTTTCTGTAATCAATACATACTCGCCATCCCGTGACCAATCGAGTAGGAATCAGCTCATTCTCTTCATTTGTGATGACAGTCATACCTCCTTTTTTAGGTACACAGTGTACCGGGCTCACCCAAGGGCTGTCAGAGATGGGGTAAATCAATCCAGCGTCAAGGAGTTTTTCAACCTCCTTTTTTATAACATCGTGAATTTTTGGGTTTACCCTTCTCTGACTTTGCACAGATGGTTCATAGTCCTCTTCCATTAAAATTTTGTGAGTACAAAATTCCGGGCTAACACCCTTTATGTCGGAGAGTTTCCAAGCGATGGCTCGCTTGTGGGACTTGAGAACCTTTAAAAGAGCTGCCTTTTCCTCATCTTTTAAGTCTTTAGCAATAATGACAGGCAACTTGTCGTCGCCTTCCAAAAATGCGTACTCAAGATGGGGTGGCAGTTCCTTGAGTTCAACCTCGGGAGGTTCATTAACGGAAGATTCAACAGCTTTAGCTTCACAGAGTTTGAGTTCTTTCCTACCTCCAGGCATATATTGTCCATGATTTGGGAGGGGGGGTGGTGGTTCACTGTTCAAAATTGCTTCTAGAATCAGGATGTCCCCCTCAGGATCCTGATAAGTTGGATCAACTTCAGATGAAGTTGGATCATCTTCTAGAGCAAGAAACGAATCTGCTTCTTCCATTAAGAGAAAATCACTATCCCCGAAAGGAGTGAGAGTTGGAGAAGCAGTAGAAACAATAGGCTCAGAATACGGAGTGGGATTGCCACTCGCGATCACGTTTGAAAATCCTAGGACCTCTTGAGAATACTCATCACAAGCCATTTCGATGACGTCGATTTTGTTTGCCGTCATATGGTCGTAATCAGCTGTGTATTTTGAAGTTTGGTCCAAGTTGAATGTGATGGCTTCCTTGCCAACACGAAGGGTAATCTCTCCTCCATAAACATCTATCAAAGCATGACTTGTTTTTAAGAAACATCGCCCGAGAATTAAGGGGACTCGGGGGTCTGGTTCAAAATCAACAACTACGAAGTCAGCTGGAAATTGGACTTTCCAACATTAGTCGGAGTCTTTAGCAATACCATTGGTTCAGTGTTTGAACGAGTCTGCTAGCTCCTAACGTTTTGCAAGTTGGGGTTAGTTCAGTAAGAGCGAAGATCTTTTCAGACAGAAATAGGCATGAGTTTATGCTAGCACCAAAGTTCGGCCAATTGCGTTGCATGTAGTAATCCCGTGAATTCACATGGATTCAGAAATCGGACCGGGTCTCCAAGTTTCTTTGGTAACTTGTTGAGGATTGTACCGCTGAACTGTTCTCTTTCAAAGGAGTCCTTGCCATTCGCTTAATTTTCCTTGTTTCAATCTTGGTTTTTTAAAGTCGAAGCAAAAAATTTAGGCTCCTAATGAGCATCAAAGGCATCGGTAAAGCTAATCTCGAAACATTGAAAACTTCTATAAGATTTATAAAATTTCTCTGATTTGGTCGTTAGCTTTTCTTGCGCCCTCTTCTTCATTTATTCGTGATGGAAATGGAGATTGTATGCTTTAGGAACTGGAGGAATAAAAGGAGCGACGTGGCTCTCAGGATTTGGATATTACGAGTCGAATTTTGAAACAACAGGAGGTTGGACGTCTTCGCTGCTTCCGCTTATTTGTAGGAGGCATCGTTGTTCCTTTGTCACATCCGGACATCTTGATTAACTGCTTTCGGGTCCTTGGATGGTTAACACCACTTGAGGTAGTGATACTTTTAAATTCTTCCTTAGGGTTTAGTACATCAGTGTTGCCAGGAAGAGTTCCAGAACGGAAGTAGAAGCTGTATTGTGTAAACAATTTTGAAGCATACAGTTAGTTTGGCCATTTGGGATTGCAGGTTTTGACCTTGGTTTGCATGTTTTCAATAATGCATATTGGCTGTTGACATATATTTCAAAATATGTTCTTGGACACACAGTGTGTTGAGGGAGCGGGCCTTGATGAGCTATTGGTTGATTAACTACTGGTTGATGAACGTGTGTCGATAAAATCGAACCTTGGGTTGAATTGTTTCCTCGGTTTTTGATTGAAGTTATTTCCTCGATTGAAATTGTTTTGACTATTTGCAATGAGGATTCTGTAACAGGAGGAAACCAGGGAGGTCGTATTTGATTTGAGACCATCGGAGGCTCGATAACCAGAATTAGCTTGGTTGAAATTGCGCCGAAGCGGGCCTGGGGCACTTACTTTGGATTGTTGTCATGGTACATGTTGCTGTTAGTGGCTGGACAGTTTTTGATAAGAATGACCTCCCCAACAAAGTTACACAACTATGTGCACCGATTTTACGGGGGCGGAAGTCGTGGTTTGGTTCTTTTCTATCGAGAATTAATGCCCGACACCTATGTCTTTGAGTTCAGAACATCAGATGAATGGCTGGGTGGAAAGAGCTTGTACTCATTTTTAGCATACCAACAGCTTTGTTTCTTGGACTGACAGTACCTTAGAACTTGCTCTCGATAATTTTTTAAACATTCTCGGGGCATTTTGTTAGAAGTGTTACCACGGTGCAGCTAGTTCATGAATCTTGGATCTTTTGAATTAAGGCGCGATTATGAATGCTATCGTGTTGATGAAATTTATGAAAAACCCATATGAGGGCATCCCCTTAAAAGATCATTGATCGATCCCACGCCTCATAAATCGTCTCATCAAATTTTTGTTGAAATCTCGTGATTTCATTTCTGAGATTTGGCGTTTTAGAAGGGCGGCGAGAATTTGTTAATAATTTCGAAACAAGATCATCCCATGTTTCAATCGACCGAGGGTTGGTTCTTTTATATAGCCATATCGGGCTTGCCCCCTTCGAGAGAAAAGAGAAACGGGGAAATGCATATGCTTAAACCGACGTATTGGTTCGTTCGGAATCTTCATTGTAGAAGTGATCTTGTTTTGAAATAACGGGATGTGAAGCTGTGGGTCTTATTTATCGTGTCCAGAAAATTGCTTGTTTTGGAACACAGATTCAGAAGACCATGCTTGTTCTCAAGTTAATTCGCGGTGAATTTCAGGAATAAATATCGCCATCCTCGTAACCCTCGGTGGGTGCTTCGAGCAATTGCCCCCTTAGTACGATTATCGGCCATCGTAAAAACTATGGGGTTGTACTTATCGGTTTTTCTAAGTTTAGATGATTCAAACAGAAGTTTGTCTACTTGTGTTGTCGACGTCTACGGAAATAACCCTCCTTTATTTTTTTTTTTTCTTCACTCTCTTCTTGTTGGGCCTTTTTTTTGTCGCTGAACTTTAAGCCTATTGTCATAACTAAGGCTCAAACTCTTAATGGTTTAGACCGTTCTTTCCTGTTCAAAGCATCAGCAACAATGTTTGCTTTCCCCGAGTGATAACGAATGTCGCAATCGTAATCACTGAGCAACTCTAACAAACGCCGTTGGTATGCCTACTAGGTTCTAATCTTTTTGATCCAGGATATGTTGTAAACTCTTGTGGTCGGTAAATACGGTGCACCTTGTTCCGTATAAGTAATGTCTCCACATCTTAAGAGCGAATGATTGCCGTGTCCTCACGCAATGTTATATGCCATAAAACCAAATACTCCAAAACCTCCCCAAACTAATCCTTTGAAAAGTAGCAAAGTCTTTTGTGGGAAGAGTTAAGAAATCACAAGTTTTAAAACACCCCGTTTTCCCATTTTTCAATATTTTTCCATTTTTATGATTTTCATAATTTCCAACTTACAACTTATTCATGTGTGACATAATGTATTGCTTTCATTATTCATTGATAACTTTTAGGATCACGGAACAAAAAGCACAAAAAGTGTCCAAATGGATAAATTTATCGTCCCCGACTTTCACTTCTCCATACTAAGCTCAAAAACAAGATCATTGTAAAATATAAGTTATGATGCTAACACTACTCCTAAAAGCTAATTGTGTATATTCCTAATTTTATTTCTCAAGATTTTATTTAAGTCATATACCCGAAGGCTCTTTAAGACTTTATTTCGATACTTATTAATTCTAAAAATAAAGGGTAACGGTTAAGATGCAATAATGAGTTTCTAGCCCTTTTCTAAAGGTCAAATGTCATCAAAATGAAGTCCACATCGAGGCAACCAAAATTTGGCTTTAATTAGGTTACTTAAGCATGGCTCCATTCATGTCATATACCCTATGGCTCTTGAAGACATGAAATGGACCAATCCTTATTTGCACCCATATACCCTAAGGAGTCTTTAAAGTACAACAAGACAACAAAATTAAGCAACATTATTCACCATTCCATTATACTTAGGGCTCTTTAAGGAATGATTAAGGCTATAATTGTCACTCTGATTAAATTCTACTATCGCCATATGTATCCTAATGCTTCTGTAGGGATAGTGCCAAAACATATGTAGTCTCATGTAGACTACATATAGTATGCCATAATTAGTATTCCTGATGTTTTACTTATCTTAACCAGAAAGGAACTAAAGAATCAATTTAGCTAAGAACTAATTTATTAACCAAAAAACGCACCAACTTTATTTATTAAACAAATTAATATATAAGGTGTAATAAGTAATGGGAGAAAAATGCCACCATACACTGTTTGATGAGCCTTAAAGGAATCCACTATTCTGCATTTCAGCATCCGCAAATTATATTCTAAACCTTTATCATCTTTGTTCTTCACAATTAAAAATTTTTCTAGAAAGACACTAGTGAATACTTATGCCAATAATCATCCTTTGCATATTTAAATCAATTATTGAAAAACTCTGCAAAATCTTGACCTTTCAAGCTAGCCTTGCTTTTTATAGCTCTTGTATAAAAGTTAGCAAATTGCAATTCATTTACGTTAAGGAGAAAGCATAAGATATAAACGGTCGGCGTTAAATTTACTTTTTTTCTCACCAACTGAAGCCCTACATATCGTGTCAAAATTACTTATTATTTTATCAAATATTTTTTCATTTTTCTTCATTTTCTATTTTTTCTTCTTATATAAAATTTTAAAATTTTTGCTGGAAAATAGGGTACGTGAGAACAACGGGCTAAGGTAGGTAAGATCATATCGAAGATATACCACCCCATACTAAAATTAAACATTGTCCTTAATGTTTCCTAGTCTAAGGCTCAAAACCCCATTCTAGATCAAAAAGTGAATGATTAATATCCGAGCATGGAGAAAGTATCACAAAAATCTTTAGCCGTTTATTAATTATGCTAAAAGATAGATGTTAGTCGATAATAATCTAGGATATCGGATTTCCCTAAACTAATGGCAAGCAAAGTCTAGGAAGCTCGAGTGGACCGGGACAAAACACCGAACACGAGAGTCTTTAAAAATTTTGGGTCAATACCTACAACAATCACAAGCACAAACAAAAGAATCAGAAGAGTACAAACCTCCTCCACATCATATTAGACAATAAGAAATGATAAAAGGATAGAAGCATGGGTGACTTCCTCGAGCGCTTTATTGTTTTGGGTAACCAAGTCACAGTAGCTTGGACTTCGATCCCCGCATTTAGTTGTGTGCAATGGGGGATGGAGATAAAGTGGACTAGAGCAAACGTGTCATTGAGCTATGTCTAAATAGCTCACCGGCTCTCAAGAGAAGAAAAATGAGTGGAGATGCGGCGGGTGCATCAAAATGTATCCTCACTCCCGGAAGAGAGAGGAAGAAAAGAATCCATCGGATAGGTGAAATAAGGAAGAAAAATTCGGATAACATATGTGAAGGAAAAATAATGGCGATCCTCATAAGATAATTTCACATATGTTGGTGAAAAAATTATCTCCTAAATCCTGAGGTTGAAAACTTTGTCCTTGGACATCAAATCATCATTATCTGGTTCATCCTTTAAGCTTCTTGGGTCATGATCTAAAAATACCTCGGAAGGGAGATTAGGGATAGTGTCATCAATAAGCAAACTCTCAAGATAGATTATATCTCCCTCCGAATCATGATCACCGTTCTCAATATCCGTAGAAATATCCATATCTAGAAAAGCATCGATTTCATCAATTACGCCTCCTGGGTCGAAACGAGTTCATACCAATTAGCATCGAAAAGAGGTACTGTCTGTGGACTACAAAGCCGGCTCATCAAGGTTAGAAAAACAAGATTCGTTACTTTCAATATCCTCTAATTCTTCATTAAAAAGAGGATTTACTTCACTAGAAATGTATTCGTCACTAAATTCGAAAAGAGGGTTTGATTAATTTTCCAATTTATTCTTTCAGCTCAACGTTTCCTCATTGTGGTA
The DNA here is from genome assembly GCA_026074375.1 of Tanacetum coccineum. Classification (NCBI taxonomy): domain Eukaryota; kingdom Viridiplantae; phylum Streptophyta; class Magnoliopsida; order Asterales; family Asteraceae; genus Tanacetum; species Tanacetum coccineum. The sequence continues at coordinate 24,601 of BQNB010080727.1, forward strand.
ATGGACTGCGTCATCATCTTGGTAGTGTGTACAATGCGTCATTTGAATCGAGAGAGGGTTACAGAGAGGTTCGCGCGTGAGAAAGTCACTAAATTAATTCCTATTGAATGACGTCAAGAGGAGGAAAATCATCAATTGAAGATTTTATCATTTTAAGTTTCTCAAAATTAAGTTCTTTTGAAGGGAGAGAAGATGATGGATCATCATTTAAAACTTCTCAAGTAGAAGGAATATCTCCGATCCAGATCAAAGTTCGTCTCACCAATTCCTGGTGAATTGTGTCAAGAGAAGCGAGGTGCATCGGCGAACTCACTCGAGAAGAGAATCACTAGTCTCAACCGGGTGAGGAATAGGAGATAAGAAGTGCGGTACTGCTTACTTAATGGATATATGAGAAAAGGGAAAGCGCTGATGAAGGATCATTATTATAATAACTATCATTTATTAATCGAAGATCTCCCTTTACAGGTCAAAATCGGATGATCAATTTCTAGTGATATGCGTATCATCTTTGTGATAAGCCTCGATGCTCTTCCACAATTCAAGTAATTACCTTGATCGGAGTGAGGGAAGAGAAGAGTCAGATAATATGGACCTCAGAAGTCGCGGGTGGGATTGCCACCGTAGAATTATTAGATAAAACAAGCATTCTTGAGATACTCCTTCACAAGCATACCGCAATGATGTCTCAATTCTGTTAACAGAATATCATCATATGTAAAGGAGTATCTCGTAGTTTGATTGAGAGTAAAAGTTACGACTTTGTCATTAACACGAAGGGTTATTTCTTCTCCATAACCATCAATTAAAGCACGACCGGTCCTCAAGAAGGATCTCCTGAGAATGAGAGGAACCCGAGGATTGACATCAAAATCAACAACAACAAAGTCGGTAGGAAAATGAAACTTCCCTACTTTGACGAATATGTCTTCGGCGATTCCCTTAGGACGAGTAATAGATCGATCTTCTAACTCGAGAGTCATACGAGTGGGGGTAAGTTAGGGTAGGGAAAGCTTTTTCCATATGGAAAAAGGCATAAGATTTATGCTAGGCCCTCAGATTGCGGCCAGGCTTGTGCATACATCATTCCTGGGTAATCCACATGGCTAAAAGAAAAATTGCCGAGATCTCCAATATTTTTCGGAAGCTTTTTTAAGGGAGCATCGCCCAAAACAATCTCATTCAACAGTATCTTAGCTAATTCAAAACAACTTATCCTTATCTGTGAGCAAACTTTATCGTTGCTAGAGGCAAATTTTGGCATCAAAAGCAGAGCATCCAGCGAAGTAATGTCGTAAGTGCAAATCTTGAAAGATTTGAAGGAACTTTTCCAATTTGATCGTAGCTTTTTTCATGGAGCTTTGGGTCATTAAGTCTAGAAAGGATATGGATTACTAGCTTAGGCAACATTCTTCGAAACATTGGGGTTCCGGAATAGGATGGGGTTAACCGTGAGTTGGTGTGAGCTGGTACTTCATTGGAATTGGTTTGCTCCTTATCCTGTTGTCTCGCGGTTTCTCGTTTCTACTACAATTTTAGGAGATAGGATAGTAGGAATCGAGGGTACACTCATAAGCAACACCACTTCGAGTAGTGATTGCTTTCATCTCACCCTTCGGGTTAGGAATAGTATTACTCGGAAGAGTACCCGAAGTTGAGGCTTGGTTTTGGAAAAATCCACTTAACATATTTTGCAAATTATTTTGAAAAGCATTTTGTTGATTCATCAAGACGGTTTGTTGAGTCTTCATTGTATTTTGAATTTCATTCTTAAATTCTCCTTTCAACGAGTTGATTTGACTTTGCATGTTTCTCATCATTTGATCATTAGATTTCATATAATTTGAAAACTCATTTGGAACTCCTTGTTGAACTTGATTATTAGGAACTTGAAAAGGTTGGTTTTGAAATCCTTGATTTTGAAAATTTGGAGCATGATTATTTGAAACTTGAAAACCTTGATTTCCATGAAAATTATTTCCCTGATTAAAATTATTCCCTTGACCTTGATTTTGATTATACCTATTTTGACCATTGTTCTGCACCGGAGCAAAACCGGGTGGTGCCATGTGGTTACTGACACGGTTTGGAGGAGCCACTTGATTGTAAGTACTCGTTGCTGCACAAACACTAGATTGATTATTATCGGTATTAGGACAATTATACCAAGCATGAGCACTACCACAAGTAACACAAGATTCCTCAACCGCTTTAACCGAAGCGGGAGTGACAACTTTCTTAGAAACAATCTCATCCGTTTTACTAAAACTTTCCCTAGAATTCGTATTCATCCTAGAAACATTCGATTTGTTTCATGAATAACAAACTTTCGACTTATTCTCAATTATGTTCAAAGCCTCTCGTCTTACTCAAAAGATTTCCACCCACCGTGACATTCAAGGAGTCTTGATCATTCTCATTTAAACCGTTATAGAAAGTATCAACTTGAGTTAACTTCGTAAATCCATGGTGGGGACAAGCTCTAAGTATTTCCTAAAATCGTTCCCATGCTTCACTAAATGTCTCCTCTAATTTTTGGGTAAAACGAGAGATTTCATTCTTTAAGTGAGTGGTCTTCGAGGGAGGGAAAATTGATTCACGAATTTGGTTACGAGATCCTCCCAAGTCAAGATCGAATTAGGAGGTTCTTTATCGTACCAAACTCTAGCGGCCCCCTCGAGCGAATATAGAAACATCATAAGTTTAATCACATCATTCGGCACATCCTTAAATTTCAAAGTCGAGGTAATCCTTTTGAAATTGTTAATATAAGTATGGGGATTTTCCCTCTCAAAACCTTGAAACGGGTTAGCTTGAACTAATTGTAACAAATTCGTCTTAATCTCAAAATGATCCGCATTAATTTCTGGTATTACGATAGCTTCTCCATACCCTTCTGTGGGTGCTTGGAGTAGCTCTTCCATTGTTCGTTCCGCCATTAATGCAACTTCAACGATAGTATGAAGCTCGGGTTCGACTACGTTTGGAGCACGTCTTCTATTTCAACGTCTCGGAATGGTTACGGGTGAATTATTTGAAAAATAGGAATTTCTAGTGCGCATGCACTACAAAAATAAAACAAACGAGGAGAGAAAATATATACACAAAAATATTTTTGTTTCTCGAATAATCAACAAACTTAGGGTAACTCCCTTAAGTGAAACTTGCAAGAAAGCGGGGGACGTAGTGAGAGCGAATCGCCTTAAAAACATTTGTCCCTTCGGGTCGTAGTTCCTTGAAACAATCCTCCTAATAGCTTATTTCACAAAAGAGGTGCGCCTTTTTCGTAAGTGACACAAGACGGTTACTTTTTTGAATTTTTGAATCTAGTAAGAGAATTAAATTGCTTGTGTATTTTAGTATTTAAGAGAACACAATAAAAATTGAAAAATCCGGAAGAGCAAATATTTTTGTATTTTTTTATTTATTAATCTTCTACATATAGTAAAAAGAAAAAGAATTTTTTTTTAACTTTTTTATTTTTGATTTTTTTTACTTTTTTATTTTTGATTTTTTTCAAAAGACGTAACTTTCGAAGACGAAAGGTTCTCCAAATCACGATCGACAAATTCAAACGAGAGAATCGTAACACAATTCCCCGGCAACGGCGCCAAAAATTGATTGCTCAAATTATATATACGTATAATACTAAAGTATAAGAAATTTACTAGAAATCCTTGAGGACAAAGATTAAAAGCAAATTCCACACAAAATATCGTACGTTAAACCGGTAAGTGTTCAACGGGTCGTTTATACCCCAAGAATTATGAATTGAAACTCCGTTTTTGTTTGGACAATGATTTAAATGGTTATAAGATCTTTGATTTTGAAAACTAAATCCTACAAGTGGGCAAATAAAGGCACATATAAAAATATCTACGAAAACGTTAACGGAATTAAAAGAAATGCGACTAAAAAGCAAGTGTGACATATTAAAGACCTACGAAAGCAAATTTAATTCCTAAACCTAAAATATGATAAAAGAAAATTTTATAAAAAAGAATTTTAATTTTTTTGATTATTTATCTATTATTTATGATTTTTTTAAGTTTTTAAACAAAATAAATGTACGAAAATTACTTAAGCTAAAATAAAAATTCTAGAAAATTACTAAAAGTTGCTAAGCATGTAAGGATTGCAGGAAAAATAAAAGCTAGAAAAATGCTTAAACAGATAAGCCTAGAAAAAGCTAATAAGCACTCGAAGTGCTTATGTAAAAGAATGGACAAAGAAGTGTTAAAAGAATTTTAAGTGCACCCTTGGACGTAAAAGTCCCAAGGGCGCATCCAAGGGTGCAGTGGTGTGGTGAGTGTGTATAAAAGAGGGTTGAACAAGGTTGAGGTCTTGGGTTCGAGCCTTGCTCACCCAAGATTTCCCTTGTTCCCCTTTTTTTTATTTTTGAAACAAACTTATAAAACAGCTTATAATGAGAAACTTTTGTAAAAGAAACTTTTCTAAATACCTCAAATAAGCTGGAAAAGAGCTAATTTAAAAGTTAGGTGTGACTTAACACTTTTTGGCTTTTTCCACAAAACTCAAAGGAACTTATAAGCTAAAATAAGCTCAAGCCATAGCTAAAACAAGCTACAACTATCCTACAACTAATCTAATAAGCAAGAGAGGATAAGAATTAAGCACAAACAACAAGCCATAAGCTTAAAAGACAGAAATAAGCACTTTGGTATAAAGATTGTTTGCCAAATGGCCAAGTAGGTACTTTTGAGGTTATTTTAAAGTTAGTAATCAGAACCTTATGACTTGGTGGCCTATACCATCTTAAATCTTAACCTATAAGCTTTCTAAATGAACTTTTAAAAAGTATTTTGAAATCTATTTAAGCTAAGAAAAGTCTAAATGAAAAGGCTATTTTAACTGTTTGCACTATGTTTTTTATTTTTATGAAAAGACAAAATAAGCTTAAGCCTGACCCTAATAAGCTATAAACAACTAACAATTAACCTAATGAGCAAATAAAAGAAAAAATTAAGCAAAAACAACTAGCTATAAGCTGAAAAACTCAATAAGCAATTTTGACACAAAACTTTTATCAAAAACAGACAACAAGGGCTTTTTGACCTTATTTTTAAACAAGCTAATGGGACATTATGGCTTAATGACTTATACTAACTTAAAGCTTATCCTACACTCTATCTAAAACAGCAATTAAAAATTATTTTGAAATTCAAATAAGCTATGAAAAATCTAATTGAAAACACTAGTTCAGGCAGAATACTAATTTTTT
>BQNB010080728.1:0-24744 GCA_026074375.1 Tanacetum coccineum
CACGATAAATATAATACCCTTTTTAAATAAGTTATTGCTATCAAATTTGTAAAAACACTTGTAGATGCTTTTTACTGTGCGTGAGACATATGTAGATCGTAATCCTAAGGTGATTATACACTTTTTCATGAGACGTTAGTGTTACATAATCATAATTTTTGATTGGATGAATTAATCGGTTTATTGGTGAGACCTTAAATTCGAGGCATAGATGGGATATTGTAATAAAGTAAGTCCCATATGGTTCTAGAAATTGCACCGGTGGCAATTATTGATCGTCAATTACCTTTTGAGTACACCATCACTAGCAGATCAACTGATGTGGTGGTGGTACGTCAAGTAGGATCCTAGCCTTTAGAAAATTAATTGTTTATTGATTAAATATGGCCGGTAGTTAATTTTCTATAAGGAATATTATCGAAAATACTAAAAGTTGAATTTTGCCATTCTATTAATAGTATTAATGCAACGATAAAACCGTAAACGATGGTTTGTTTCTTCCTTGAAGAATTCAAATCGAGACTCCTTTCCTTGAAGGAATAGGGAGACTCATTCCTATCATCTTTCTTGCTCCGAAAAGTTATAGTAGGAACGTAGGAATTGTCCTAATGTAATCAAACTCATAGAATACTTAAATGTTAAGTCATTGCATGACTTATATTTCATACAATTCACACCTTAGTTCGTGGGAGTACTTTGAAACATATAAGACATTCAGAAAAATTAAAAAAAAAGGATGGATCTGGTCAACCTGCTGAAACCTGCCAGAATCGGCCAAACCCGCCGGAAACAGCCGAGTCGGGTCGGTTTGCACTAAATGCATTTATGACCCAAGTTCTGGGTTTTAATAAAGTTAATAATTAAGGAGGAAATTGCATGCTCAATTTTTAAGTTAATAAATAGCATTGATGGATAGTCCCTCATCTACATATTAGAAAATTTTAAAATCCAAGTACATTAATACTAATTAAGATTTCAAAGAAAGTTGGAAAATAAATAGATCACTATTTGTTTTCACTGGTTATGGAACACTTGCAATGTTATCAAATCCAATGGGAGCATCGTGATTTATTTCTGAACAAGACATTAATGTAATGTTGTCGAATTTAGTGGGAGCTACAAGGTTTATTATCTTGGTAGTAACCTAGATTATTTCTCGCTTGTCTTGAGATAATATATAGTTTTCCAACTATACACACTAATGTTTTTAAGGATAGTCGTGCACTATTTCTTATTAAACAAAGTGGTTCAATATCTACTTGTAACGTTAATATCTGTGACACTATCATATTATCCACATAAACAAACAAACGTCGTGTTGTTTGACTACATGTATGATGTTGTGTCATGCACAAGTGGGAGAAATCTTTATTGTGTGCAAGGTACAACACATGACAATAACAATATGATTAGATGTTTCTCTTGACCGTAAGGTAAGAAACTAATATTCTACTAGGACTTATTGCCCTATTTAGAACATATGTCAAGATATGAAATAAATACTACTTCAAGTAAAATGTTTATGTGTTTTTGAAATGTCCAAAATAATAAAGTAATCTCGATTTATGGACTACTTCAAGTAAAATGTTTATATGTTTTTGGAATTTTTAAAATAATGAAGTAATCTTGAATTAAAGACTACTTCAAGTAAAATGTTTATGTGTTTTTGGAATGTCCAAAATAATGAAGTAATCTTAATTTATAGACTACTTCAAGTAAAAGGTTTATGTGCTCTTGGAATGTCCTAAATAATGAAGAAATCTTGTTTAACTTGGAATTACTATTGAAGTTAAGAGTTGATGTTCAGAATACTTTAGTTAAATATGTTTATGTTTAATGTAAATTAATAAACATGGAGTCCTTTATATGTTGAAAGACTTATAACATAAAGTAAGTTATATCTTCTGGCTATGACATGAACAAAAGTCCTTGAATTGTTCAAAGGCAAGATAATGTATAGTTAACATGGATAGAGTTCTTGAACTAGTTAAAGCCGTATACATTATTGCATGCAAATAGGTTTTTAAATACTATATATTCAATTTCGTTTGACACAATTGATAAGTATGTGACCTAAAGAGTATTAAGTTATTTAAAAAATTATGATAAAGTCTCACAATAAAAATTACTCATAGAATACCACATATTCATGGTATGTCTAGAGTGTTGAATCAAATTCTTTGGAATTATTTGATTTTGATAACTTAAATATTTTACCTCCAAATCTGACAAGGTTTGAAATTGAGTATGTCTTGTCTATACTCAAAATAACTCTAACTTAGAAGGTTGATAGAAGACACCATCATGATTATGGAATATGATGACTCCCTTTAAGTTTTAAAATTGAAGTTATGAATTTGTTAAAAGTCTTATGAAGAATGATATTAACAAACTAAACTTAGGAACTGTTAATGTATCTTGTAATTGCTACTCTACGTGCTAAGTAATTATTGAAGAGTCTTTAATTACAAAAGGTAATTGGGAGCGTTTTTAGATCTGAAAGAGATAAAAATACAAAATACATAACCTTCTAAACATACTAGTGAATATCATACCGAGGTTTTACATGAAAATGTTAAACCTCATAATGATATAATTCTCGTTCATAGATCCGTAAGGATACCTCAAATACTTGATTGATAAATGTTATATCAATATTGAGGAATATGAGTCACAGGATCATGATGAACCGGTTAATCATTAAAATGCATTGAATTTTTAATTTGGTATCATGGTGAAACCAGTAAGATGCATTGTTGAATTTTAAATTTGATAAATGACTCAAACTATGAATGTTAAGATACTGTCCACAAAAATAATTAATTTTGGAACTTGATTGATCTTTAACTAAACGGTTAGACTGTGAAGTTAAAATGAGTTTCTTCAAAGAGAAAAAACCCAAGTGGTTTGGTTCTTGGTTTTAAACTCATAAGGACAATGTGTTACACATTTTTAATGCATGCATTATGATAGGATTTTTAATCATACGCAAGCAATTGTTTTTGATTAAATATTATTTCTATGCGCATTAATTATATAAAGATGGTAGATTGTCATACTAGTGTTCATATTGATGAAATATGACAATGGAATTTAAAACTCTTCCTTAAATGATTACTATTGCGAGGACGGTTAGTAATCAAAGGAGTTTATGAATTCATATAATCTTTATAAAGTGTACAAACGGCAAGAATCCAAGCATGGATCATTGCAAGCATCTAGGAGAAGAATCTTAAGTTTATTATTAAATAAATCACTTAGTTGATTTAAATTTTAATTATAATTAAGATAACTCCTGAGTATTCCTAAAAGCTAGTGGGAGTATTATGTTCAGGTTTCCTTCACCTGAAAGATTTAGGAAATAAAACATACAACCTTGAAATATATGTTTATTGCTATGAACATATGCGGTATATAAATCTAACACAATTTGACATACCATTTAGAAAGTCTAAATGGATAGACATCTTTTGATAAGATAGAACATGAATGAAATCTTAAGTTAGACTAAAGGATTCATTATGTATATTATATTGTGTAGAGGAATAGTTGTATCATGCATGAATGCAAGATGATTTGACAACATTGGTATTTAATCAAAAGTTATTAGATAATCATTGAAATGGAACTATTTTAATAGAATTTGTTTGATTTGGAATCTTCTTAGATTCATGGATTTGTCCATAGAATTAATGAAAATCCCTAAGGGTATATTATTGCAACAATTTGTTATGCAATTAGAAATAAACCAATTGAAATTGGAGTTTTCATGAGGTGCCAGAACTATTATTAAGGGAATATTCATTGTTTACGATTTTAAAAGCATGGTTGATTTGTGTACCACGGATGCTAAATCGAATTGGAGATACACTTAATACTAGTAATGGTATGATTTTATTTTTGATTATGACATGTGGACTAGTGGTGCTCAACTGAGAGCATAGTGCATTATACATGAAGAATAAGAATACTTCTACACTTTTAGAAGTTAGCGGAAAGATGATTGTGTCTTTTGTTGATGTCACACACCTTATGAGATATAGTGTGTTTAATATTAGATATTGTATAAACAAATATCATCATAGATATTCAAGAACTACATTAATTGAATTCGTGAAATAAAGTATTCTCAAAAATTCCTAAAGATCAAAGCTAGTAGAATCATGAAATCTTGTTTTGTTTGCAAGTCACGATCGTTGTATCTTGAGAAGGACATGATCGTCAACTACGAATTATCATGCATTTGATCTATTTAGTTAGTATTTGGTTAAGGGTTGTTTAGAAGTTTTATTAATGATAATGATACTGATGTGGTTATATTTAATATAAAAATGTGTCCTATTATTTGCTATGTTTAATCCATGAATAATAATTATAATTCTAAAATTAGTCGTTTCGATTAACAATATGGGATATTGTTAAATTAGAACAATTTGAGGATTGGTGATATCTTAGATATTAAAGGATGTGTCCGCCAAACTCACATGATATTCATAAGATGAATATTGGACTTCCCCAACTAACAAGATTATTACTTTATGGATCAGCGTCATTAAGTAAATCTTGTAAGTGATTTTAATTACTTTAATTCCTTAGACTAGAGATTGCAAGTAGGTTTGATGTATGGATATTACCTTCTTGATGTAGTCAAAAGTTATCCTGAATAAGGTAGCTTTAAGGAATATTTATAGAGTGATTTTGAAGCATATGATTGGCACTGGTATCGATGAAGAATTTGTTCCTTCAATAGTTGAAGTATGAATGTCAATGGGCCTCCCTCGTAGTATTTTTCAGATGTATGTGTGCCGCACCCAAAACTCAAGTAGATACATTCTCAATGATTTTTGGTAATCATGGTTATTCATAATATCGGAGAACAGGTAATGTTAATAATGGAATGGTTAGATCCATTTCCATTTTTAACAACCCGGTATCGAAAACAAAGGGATTGTAAATAACATAAATAAATCATTTTTTCTGTGACTTTATGAAACCACAGTCGGATATTTTTGGAAGCATTGGCGTGTTGCTAGACGCTTACCAATGTTATTATATTATTTGATACATGTCCAAGTAGGGGCTGTTGGATTATGTCCACGTTAAATATAATATCTATGTACTGAGAATTTTATTTGAGCTACAGGGGACGACACGTAATATGCTTGAACAATGTTTTTATTTTAGTTAAAGTAATATATTAATTAGTGATTTAACAAACAATCGTTAAAAGTTTAACGAGAATAAATATTAGTCGTTAATAAGTTAAAGGACTAATATGCAAAAACCGAGAAAAGGAAAGTTTTCGGTTCACCCCTTCCTTTCCTTTTAAGTCGGCTTTGAACCTCATCTCCAAGAGGGAGGTGGGATTGTTTGCTTGCTCCTCCAAGCTAAGAGGTGTATTAATAGGGTCTAGGGGCTTTTCATTATCTCATACTTGAATCCACTAAGTAAAACATAACTATCTCTCTTGTCTCTCTCTTTTTTGTGGGGTTCGACCAAATACAAAATCCCTCATGGGTGTCGGTTTTGATTCTTGGTTTGTCGTCGTGATCAAAACCCTACACCTTAAAGGTTTCGGTTTGCAATCCAAAACCACAATCGTGGTGTTTTGTTTGTGTGTTGATAGATTTCAATGACGGAAAGGTGATCGTTTGGTTAAATTGCTACTAGTACTAGCATACTTCGTTGTTTGCTAAGAACGTATTATGTGTGACGAAGTAGAGGGATTATACTTTTAATCCTTAGTGGTTTCACGTGGTATTTTTATTTACACGTGTATTCAAGGCGGCGTTTGTTAATTGCTAAAAGGTACGCATATTCTTGAACCCTTGTTAATTAAAGTTCTATACGTGTTTTATCTTTCCACTGCGTACTCGTGATCTTTAATGGTTAATAGTTGTAAAACCCAACAAAGACTTGAACTGTGTGTACAGTATATAAAAATACGATCATGCGTTGTGGTTAAGTCCTGATAGCTAGGTTTAAATGATCACCATTGTTTTAATCCCTAAGATATATTATAATTAAACTAAAGAATGCTTTATGCGGATGCGTTAATTATGACAGGATTCAACGTGTCTAGGTCTTAGGATGATGTCCCGCCTAAGTCTTAAGAATGATATGCCGCTTCAAAATAAGCATTCATTGCACTAAACAAACAAACTAGCATTTAATTGGACTTAATTAATGGCTAAATAACAGTTTTTCTACATTTGGCTTGCACCGCTCTTTTATCTTCTGATTATTATCTTGCATGTTTATTGTGTATTGAATTGATTGTTGTCACCACCAAACCTGTGTCAGTCTCTCAGGCTAAACCCCCCCCCCCCTATATCATTAGAAACTTATATAGCATAGGTGAACCAGTAAAATAATACTAACTAGATAATATAAATACTTGATCGAATATAAGGTTAACGACATCACTCTTAGTGTTTGACACCCCGCTTACCACGAAACTCCACCCGATCGGGTACACTGCCCGTTAAAGTGTTGTTTTAGGATAAGTCGGCTAAATATAAATTTAAAACTTGGTAATCAATAAATTGACCCTACACGACAACACATCAAGTTTTTGGCGCCGTTTCCGGGGAGTGAAGTTGTTTAATTCTTGTTTGTTAGTATTTTACTTTAGATTTAGTTTGCATATTTGTGTGTTTGTTCTGTGTGTTTAAATTCTTAGCATTGTATATTTTTGCATATTGTTTGTGTGTTCTCTGCATTATTACAGTCCGCTATAAATTTTCTGAGTCGAATACTAAATACGGCGTGTAAATTTTTTTCAAAACCAATACAGCGTATTCGACTCTATCATTAATACGGCGTATTCAGTTTACTGAATACGGCATATTAGTCCATTTAACCTTTTTTCTTCGTAGCAAATTCATTATAAGAAATAGACGACCCCAACATCACCATGGAAGAGTATATCCAGCTTATGGCTGATAAAGCTCGAGGGCGTGATCAGATGTAACACCCCCAAAAATGTGTCGCAGCGGAAATATGTTCGGGGGCGTTACTTCATAATACAACAACACAAGGTACAAGAGAACGACCTCTAAATGTGTCATTTGAAAAGTAATCTCGTTGATTTTCTTGAAATTGATATAACATTTGTCTGATAATTGCATCACAATGAAAAGCTTGAAAGCAATACAACAAGATTTGATCATTTGTATGTGAGTAGAAATCCATAAATAATATCTTGTCAATTTATGCTCCAATGCACATCAAGTAAGCCAAGCATCTAATTCACCTCAGAAAAACATGCTTAAAAGTGTCAACATAAAGTTGGTGAGTTCATAGATTTTTGTAAGTATAAATGTAATTGTTGAAATCAAAAGGTTCTTAAATTATGTATGACTATTTCAATCCTTATAATAGTTGCAAAAATGTAAGTATAAATGTAGAACCGAAAGAGTATAGTGTCTACTGCTTCACCACAGTATAATGAAAAATGTTTAGTAATCAGTAATGTTCAACAAGATAGTGTGGACACAGATTTCATAATGTAATGTGACTACTATAACAGATACAATATCACATAAAAAGTATCTACTGTTGCGCTAAGCTCATGACACCGAAGCTAATTTGTGTAGCATATAATATGCCAAGTGTATTCTGCCCTACCAGTGTCTGACCAAGACACCCAATGAGCTTTGACATGATATATGTCCGTTTATCGGGAGCCCCGTGGGTAGTGAGCGCTACTCACCCGAATATGGGTTCAAAATTTTGTCCCAATAGATCTATTTATAACATTCACGCTTACTGAGACCAATCCAATTGGTTATACCATAATTAACAGTTCATGATAGTTCGGGCAAGAGAGTGGTCTAATCACTACTTAGGCAACATGTAAACAGGATATGGTAACTGAAAACACTTGTGTCCAATGAAGAAATAACCATTGTATTCATAAACAGCTTTAAATACTTAAATCCATAAGTAGAAAGGGTGTGATATCAATCAAGTAACCGAGTTTGTAATAAGTAGGTAAACAATTTTATAAACGTGTATGTAACCAAGTTACGAAATCAAGTATGCAATCAAGTATGTAAAAGAGATTGTAAATGAATGTGTAAACAAATTATAACGAGCATGTATCCTCCCCCTAGATTTGTAAAGTAATTGTAAAATAAGTGAAAGAGGGGCTATAAACTCACATCGATGTTGTAGAATGATTGGCAGAATTGCACATATTAAGCACAACACAAACGAAAAACGAAACGGCTCGACTAAGAAGATGTTGCTTAACTTAACGGCTAAGTCCTACTACTCTAGAATGATGCATTTGGGTTTTACCGCGATATGGTTACAATCAACGCGTCACATTGATAAAAGATTTAAGCATTTAAAGTTTTATTAGTTTGGTGGTGGTTGCTTGGTTAAATAAATTTAATAGAAAAGTAACGCAAGTATGTAATTATTCGTTATATATTACATATGAAAAAATAAACAAGTATATAATTCATAACGTGAATTATATAACAAAGAAAATCAATCAAATAAATAATCGAGGTATATATAATACCTTTCAAGTATTATATAAGAAATGTGAGAAAAGAATTTGAAACAAAATGATTCGACACGTGTTCGGAAATCACCAAATAAATTAACAAGGAGTTCTTCTCCTTATTAAGTGTAAATACTCACATTTTAATCCAGTTTCAAATTAGATAAATGTCATCCTTAAAGCTTTTACAAAAGTTATGTTTTTATCTTTCTAATGGGCGAATAATATAATATTATTTTATAATTTAAAATTCGTTCCTTGAAGGGTGTTGCTAAAATAGTTGTCTCATTGGTAAAAGTATAGTTTTCGTTTGTTGTCGGGTAGTTTTGTATAATAATCAAATTAATAATCTTAAAACCTATATACCCTTGTCCTTTCACCAGAGTTGTCTAAAATGATAGAAGTTTTAGTGATATCATTTCTAGGTATAGAAATTTATAGAAATTTTCAACATGATTCTTTTTGTTTATTATGAAGTTCCCCATTTTTACCAAAAACTCATGTTTTTCACTTTTATTCAATTCAATTCTTGTTGTGCTAAATACCCGCTTAATTCTATATATATTTAAACTAACAAAATAATAAATGTTCACGCATTTATTTAACATTGAACCACCACTACGTTCCGGTTTTATTTTTATAAAAATCTTTTACGATATATTTATTAGTCGATTTAATTAAGTCAAAAGCAACCTGCTGTAAACAAGCGAAACCAAACACGCCCCTTTCGTGTTTCTGCTAAACCAAACGCACCCTTTGGTCGTTTCTGCTAAACCAAACGCACCCTTGTGGTGTTTATCAAAACCAATCGCACCTTTTGGTGTTATACAAACAGCCAAACGCACCCTTTGTGCTAAACCCAGATCCAAACGCACCTTTAGGTGCTGATAACCACAAACCAAATGCACCCTTGGTGCCAATGAGAAAACCAAACGCACCCTAGGCTGTTAAGGAGAGCCAAACGCACCCTGCTGGGTTCTTAGGTAAACCCAACACACCCATTTTATGACTAAGGTGATGGTGGGGGGGTGGGTTGCCGGTGGTAAGGATGTTGTGGTGGTGAGGGGCTGCGAGGTGGTGGGTGCGAGGTGGTTTGGGGATTGAGATGATGAGGGTGGTGTAGATGGTGTGGTGGACATGGTGATGTTGTTGATGGTGGCGGTGGTGGTGGTGGTGGTCGGCGGCTGACGCAGGTGGCTGGAAAAATGGAGAGAATGAGGTGGTGACGAAAGTGAGGGTGGTGGTGGCAGTGGGGGTGACGGGAGTGATGTTGGTGTTGGTTGATGAAGGTGGCAACATGCGTCGGTGGTGTGGCCGGAAGTTGGCCGAAGGTGGCGAAGCGGCGTCGGAAAAATGAGAGGAAGGAAGAGGGAGGCTAGGGTTATATCAAAAAAATAAGGAAACCCAAATGGGTTAAGTATTTATAGCATAAACCTTAAAATAAATGTGACATGTATAAGAAAGATGTGGGTTAATATTGTAAATGTCATTAAAGGGATTGAAAGTGTAACTTTTGTTAATTAATGGTTCGGGACTCGTTTAGGTTAGTAAACGGATTATTCAAAACACGAAACTTGGGCCATTGTTTTCCAAATGATCTTTCCCACAAAAATGAGTATTTACATGACTATTATTTCAGAAAAGTTTTATAAAGTTATTTATTCATTTGATAGCATCACATAAATATTTTTATTTTATAACATTTATAAAAAAAATTGTTATTCATTTGGAAAACCCGGTTATGTCTGGTCCGAAAGTAAAAATAAAAATAAATTTCTAACCCGTATATTCGCGTTATCAACAAACGTTTTCGAATAACATGATGACTAATTTATTAAATATTTTTATTTAAAAAAAATGTTAATTAAATATAATTTAATTATTTTCTCGTTTCTAAATCTTGCGAGGGCATTTCAGTCACTTTCTGACTGTTTTCGGGTCTCGGTCAAAACTGAAAAGTTGTCAGGAATGTCGTTTTACATCAAATTGCTTTAGAGTTCGAGTTGTGAAAACATGATTTAGTGGTTCGTTTTTGATACGTCAACTATTAATTAATATATATCTTTTTCGTTTTCAAGCCAAATAAGTTAAAAATAACTTCCACTTGGGAAATATAATAATAAATATGATTTATTATTTGAAATATGTTCCGAAAATTTTACCGGTCACGCGGTAATTGTTTTTACGAGACAATAAAAGACCAAAAGTCAAAAAGTCAAGTCAGACCCAAAAAGTCAAAGGGTAAAATCGTCATTCGAAATTTCAAAAATTCTCGGATGTTACAGTACCTACCCCTTAAAGAAATCTCGTCCCGAGATTAAATTTGTGTTATCCGATTGTGTGACCAAGGAAAGACTTAAGGTTTAATAAACTCGTTCTAAACAAGACGCTGATAACTTTATTCAGCAAAATTCGGTGTTTCTACACTTCTCAATCTACCAAAAATTTTGGCTAGGTTTGTCCAGGATATTTAATCCATCAAAATGGGTATCTCAAAATATATCATTACAGATCTTATGACTGGTATAACCGCGTTATAGGGAAAGTCTCATTATAGTGAAAACCTCAAGAAGAAGGTGTAGTCGCGTGAGTATGTTTGTATAAGTTTCTAAATGTCCGAGGACGGAGTCTCGTTTCTACTATCTGTAAGGTTCGATGATTCACATCAACGTGGCTTATGGATGTAAGTACCCAACTTACTTGGCAGTACTAAATAGTATCATGACTTAAATTGGTGTACTATTTGTCTGCAATGAGTAATTCAACTGAATACTATATCGACATATGCTTATCTTGTTTAAGGTGGGTTTCATCACTTAGTTGATAAAGTTTGTACAATCTGGGACCACTCCAGGACCCAACAACAGCAACCATAACGACAATAACTATGACAAATGGTGATGGGATGCAGAGGGTGAGGACCCTCCGAGAAACAATATCCCCAGAATAAAGTTCAATAAATGAGAGGAGCTCGCGGCTCGCGGAAGAGCTTATGCGATAGACGGCGGATTATGGTACTCAGTCGCTAGTTTGAGGACGAATCAACTCCATTAACTCAAGTGTGTAACAAGTCTGTTAGTTCCACGAACAGTTCGTGATCGCGAGGATTAGCAACGGCAAAAGTAATAACTTAAGAATGTGATAAGGTAGCTCCAAGTGAGGCCTTAAGATTCTGCTGAGTAGTAAGACACGATTGTGTTTCTAGACCTTTTAAAGAATTTCGGTGATGATTGAGTTCAGGTTCTTACTCGTTCTCATAATCGAATATTTATTAAAGCCCCACTCATTTATAATTTATTATTTGCATAAAGAAGCGTCCCAATTTATGTAAATAATAAATTTATAAACTTATGTTTCGGTGATTTATAATTTATTTATTTAACTGAAGAGACGTTCTAATCCTTTCAAATAAATAAATTATAAATACTCCTATCTTAATTAATTCCCGATGCTATACGCGTACTCAATAACCTTCAAGGGCGGGGCTGATGGATGACATTACGATGCAGGTTCTCTTACGAGTATGGGACCGAGTGATTAAATCAACTTTGGAAGCTGGGAGTAAAAACTGCCAGGCGAGATCAACATAGAGTTCAAGATAGTTAATGAGTACTCGGTTAGAGTAAATAAGGTAAGATCTCTATGAACGAATCAGCATAGCGATTATCATATCAATCTTCCTATTACAAGTCCCGCCCATACAAGACTTGCAATACTTAGATTCATACATAATCCCATGTAAACAGAACTGTGACGGGCTTTGTTAACATAGCAATTATCATATCAATCCTCATATTACAAGTCCCGCCCCCCCCCCCCTTTTTTTCCCCCCCCCACGCCCATCAAGACTTGCAAGTACTTAGATTCATACATAATACAATGTAAAAGACTGTAGCGGCTTTGTTAACATAGCAATTATCATATCAATCCTTATATTACAAGTCTCGCCCATACAAGACTTGTAATACTTAGATTCATACATAATTCCATGTAAACAAAAATTATGACGGTCTCTGTGTAATACAATATAGTATAAAGCTATGAAGATTAAATATATCCTAGAGACCATTGTTTAATTTATAAAATGTCTGAGACGAAATGAGCCATTGTGCAACTCACCAATGTCTAAGATTATAAATGAGACCATTGTATAACTCACAATGTCTGAGGTATAATTGAGACCATTGTGCAACTCACAATGTCTTAAGAAATGCTCTGGTATTTATATAAATAACTCTTATATAAATAAACATGTGATATACGCAAAAAATGTAAGCATATATATACATATATGTATGTCACGTAAGCACTTAATGCAGCACGTAATGTAAGCACATAAGCAAGTAGCGTGTATGCACTTTGAAAATGTTTGATGTGAAAAACCCATTTTACCAACAAAAGCCCAAAGTTAAACCTTATGGCCCAACACCTATTATTACACTTGGTCAATACACGGGTCAAACTAAACAGTCAAAAACACTGTACATCCCCTTCACCCTTCCCTCTATTTTTACTCACACAACGCACAGGGTAAATTTGTAACACCCCCAAAAATGCGTGTCGCGGCAGAATGTATGTCCGGGGGAGTTACTTCATAATATACAGCGTTAGATACAAGAGAACGACCTCTAAATGTATCGTTTGAAAAGTAATCTTGTTGATTTCATTGAAATTGTTATAATATTTGTCCCATAATTGCATCACCATGAAAAACTTGAATGTAAAGACTCCAATGCACTTCAAGTAAGCCAAGTATCTATATCACCTGAGAAAAACATGCTTAAAATGGTCAACATAAAGTTGGTGAGTTCATAGGTTAGTTTAAATATGAATATAAGTTTCAAATGAATGTATTTGTCCACTGTATCATCACGTACCCATGTAAAAAAAAATCTCAAAGATTTATAAAGAAAGCACGACACATTTTATGCCACAAAAGTACCAAATCTTACCTAAAGATTTATAAAGATTGCTGACCAATTTAATATCACACAATATTTCAATATGTATTGCCACTTTATTCAAGGCACAATAAATATCCATGTGAGTATAAAACAATGATTTACATATTACTCTAAGTTATGAAACCGATGCACTAATATTAACAGTAAGAGTTCATATGTAAGTATTGTGGGCCCTGTAGGCCCAACCAATCGTAATCCGACATGTTATAACGTTCGTTTGCCCAGTGATAGCTAATCACCCGAACGGGGATTGTCAATCCCGAATATATCCTATTTTAAACATGCGCGGGACAACATGCATATAACGTTCGTTTTGCCAAGTGGATAGCTAATCACAAGACGAGGGTTATTCAATCCCCAAATAGATCTATTTTATAACATTCGCGCTCACCCTCCAAGTGATTTACAGTTCATGAAGCTGTGACGTCGAACTTAGTTTTACCCATCATTAGGTGTCCCCTCCAGAACACCTGCGGCAGTGATTTAAGAAATATAATCCGTTACCGGTGTCCCCTCCAAGAACACCCAGGCAGTAAAGTAAAAATATGTACTCTCGTTACCGGTGTCCCCTCCAAGAACACCCGGGCAGTACCGTTTTTGTCATCAGTTCAATCCGCTTAAGCTAATCCGTAATCCTTTATCAAAAGTAAAATATGCATTCGTGACCAAAAATGAAATCAAGTAATGTATCCCATAGCGAGCTATGTAAATGAGTATGTAAACCAATTTGTAATCAACCATGTCAATGCATTTGTAAACAAGCATGTTCTCACCCCAAAAATATATGTAAAACCAGTAAAACATGGGGCTATAAACTCACATTGATGATGAAGAACGATTGACAGATAGGCATCTAATATGCACAACACGAACGAAAGACGAAGCGGCTCGATCAAGAAGTTGCAACTAATCTTAACGGCTAAGTCCCACTAGCCTAGGATAATGTATTTGGGTTTCCCGATGAATGGTTACGTCAACGCGACACGTTGATAAAGATTTAGATTTAAAGTTGTAATAGTTTGGTGGTTGGTTAAATAAATAAATTGAAAAGTGAACGCAAAGTATGTAATATATTATGTATATATTACATATGATAAATAAACCCTTATATAACTCATACCGTGAATTATATAACAAAGACAAACAATCCAAAGATTAATGTGACGTATATAATGCTTTGCAGGTATTAGATAATAAGTGTGAGTAAATGATTAAACCAATTAGTTTGACCCGTTTCCGAAATCACCACTTAATTAAATAAGAAGTTCTTGCATAGGCGTAAACGTACGTTTTAAGGTTACCACTTATGTTTAAACGATGTTTGTAAAGTTTTTACAACAATTGTTATGTTATCTTCTAGCTGACAATTATAAAATATAAAATAATATTTTATAAATTTATATTTCGTTTCCTCGACGAGTCGTGTCTAAAATAGTTATCTCATTGTAAAAGTATAGTTTTCGTTCGTTTATCCGGTTATTGTATAATACAAATTATTATATCTTTAAAATATAACTTAGTCCCTTTTATCGGTTTCTAAAATAATAGAGGCTTTAGTAAAACATTACTAAATATAAAAAGTTATATAAATTTCGTCATGACCTTCCCGGTTATATAACGTTTCCCCATATTTATAAAACCTAATGTTTTCTTTTCCACTTTTCAACAAACCGCGCGTTGCAAAATATCTACGTGTTTTAAATATATATTTATATATATTTATAACTAAACAAATTAATAAATACCATATTTATTTAACCATTAACCACCATTTTAGTTCCGATTTATAATTCATAAAGTCTCGTGTTATATTTATTAGTCAAGTGTATAAACCAAACGAACCCTTGTTGTTTCGCTAAACCAAGCGCATCCTTTGTTGTCTTCTCTAAACCCAAACACACTCCTAATGGTTTCCTGTTCACCCAAACACCCCTGTTTGTGTTAACTGCCAAACCAAACACACCCGTTGTTCATCTCTGCTAAACCAAACACATCCTAATCGATTTCTACATAAACCAAACGCACTCTGTTGCGTTCTCACCAAAACCAAACGCACCCTAACTGTTATAACAATCAAACCAAACACACCCCTTATGCAATTCTGCTATCCCAAACGCACCCTAATCTTGTAAACCCAAATCCAAATGCACCCTACGGCTGCTACTAAACCAAACGCACCCGCTGCGTTGGTAGACCAAACGCACCCTAGTCGATGGAAACGCAACCCAAACGCACCCTTGCGGCTGCCATGAACCAAACAGCCCCTTCGGCTGTTAAACCCACAACCAAACGTGGCCCTTATGGCTGTTTTATCATCCAAACGCACCCCTTTGGCTGTTTAATAGCCAAACGCACCCTGGTTGGTTTTTATAAAGTCAAACCACACCTTCTCGGTGCTTCCATACAAACCGAACGCACCCCTTGGTGCTTGAGACAAACTAAAGCGCACCCTTGGCTGGTGATAAACAAATCAAACGCACCCTGGCGGTGCTAACGAAAAACCAATTGCACCCCTTATGTGGTTATCACCACATAAACAAACGCACCCTTGCGGTGCCATGACTGCCAAACGCACCCTTTCAGGGTGGCTGACCCGAAACTCAAACACACCCTTTACGGGGCTTATATTAAAACCAACGCCTCCTTGTTGGGTCTGACCCGAACCCGACGCACCCCTTGTAGTGGCTGACCAAGTCAAACACACCCTCGGTGGTGGTTCATGGCCAACTGAATGCACCACATGGTGCTTGTTTTACAAACCAGCCGCCCTTATGCGGCGGAGACCAAAGCCAAACGCACCCTTGGTGCATGAGGGTGGCGGCGGGGTGGCAGAGTGGTGATGTTGATGATGTCGACGTAGTGGTGACGTGGTGATAGGGGTGGTGATGTTGTTGTGGTGGCGTCTGTGGCAGCCGGAGGGGGGGAAACAACGTGTGGCCGCGAGTGGTGGTTGGGATCGGGTAGATCCGGTAAAGAGAAACCTTTTTGGATTCGTCTGGAAATCTCACCGGAAAAGTTTTCTGGTAGCCGGCGACGGCGGCTGTGGTGGCGGTGGCCGGAATCCGGCCGGAGAAGATAACCGGAGGTGGTCGCCGAAAAATTTAGGAGAGAGAGGAGTGAGGGTATATGTATGTGTGTGTGTATAAGAATGAAATGAAAATTTTTATAAAATTTTTATTTATATTAAAACTTTAAAAGTAAATGACAAGTGCCAAATAATGTGGGGTGATTTATGTAAATATTACCACAGGGACTAAAGGTGTAACTTTTGAGTATTATTTTGTAACAAAGTGGTTCAGTACTCATTTGAGCGACTTAACGGATGGTTTAAAATATAAAAATAGAAATAAATTTTTAACCCGTTTATTCGGTTAATCAACAACGTTTTCGAATAAATGTGATGACTTAATTTATTAAATTTTTCTATTTTATAAAAGTGTTTAATTAAATATATTTAATTATTTTCTCGTTTCTTAAATCTTGCGAAGGGCATTTCAGTCACTTTCTGGCTGTTTGGGGTCTCGGTCTAAAACCTAATACAAAAAAAAAAAGGTTGTCAGGAATGTCGTTTTACATCAAATTGCTTTAGAGTCGAGTCGTGATAACGGGATTCAGTTGGCCAGTTTTTGATTCGTCTAATATTATTAATATAATCTTTGTCGTTTTCAAGCCAAAATAAGTTAAATAACTTCCACTTGGGAAATATAAAAATAAATATGATATATTATTTGAAATATGTTCTGAAAATTTTACCGGTCACGCGGTAATTGTTTTTACGAGACAATAAAAGACCAAAAGTCAAAAAGTCAAGTCAGACCCAAAAAGTCAAAGGGTAAAATCGTCATTCGAAATTTCGAAAATTCTCGGATGTTACAGTACCTACCCCTTAAAGAAATCTTTATTGATTTTATCCATTTTCCTTTCTTTAGTGTTTTTTCATCTGTCCCGAGATTAATTTTGTGTATCGATTGTGTGACCATGGAAAGATTAGGTTTAATAAACTCGTTCCTAAACAAGACGCTGATAACTTTATTCAGCAAAATTCGGTGTTTCTACACTTCTCAATCTACCAAAAATTTTGGCTAGGTTTGTCCAGGATATTTAATCCATCAAAATGGGTATCTCAAAATATATCATTACAGTCTTATGGACGCGTTTATTTAACCGCGTTATAGTGAAAGTCTCTTCTCTTATAGTGAATCCGCAAGAAGAAGTTTGTCCAGTCGCTGTGAGTATATTTGTGTATTTCTAAATGTCCGAGGACGGAGTCTCGTTTCTACTATCTGTAAGGTTCGATGATTCACATCAACGTGGCTTATGGATGTAAGTACCCAACTTACTTGGCAGTACTAAATAGTATCATGACTTAAATTGGTGTACTATTTGTCTGCAATGAGTAATTCAACTGAATACTATATCGACATATGTTTATCTCGTTTAAGGTGGGTTTCATCACCTAGTTGATAAAGTTTGTACAATCTGGGGCCACTCCAGGACCCAACAACAGCAACCATAACGACAGTAACCGTAACAGGCGGTGATGGAATATTGTACCCAGTCTGCTAATTCGAGATAGAACTAAGTCCGTTAGCTCAAGAGTGTAACAAGTCTGCTAGCCCCGCAAACAGTTCGTAATCATAAGGATTTGTAACGGCAAAAGTAATAACTTAAGATTGAGATAAGGTAGTTCCAAGTGAGGCCTTCAGATTCTGCTGAGTGATAAGACACGATTGTGTTTCTAGATATTTTTAACGAATTCCGGTGATTATCGGGTTCGAGTTCATACTCGTGTCATATTGGATACCATTAAGCCCACTCATTTATAATTCATTACTTACATAAAGGAGCGTCCTAAGTTATGTAAGTAAGAAATGATAAACTTATGGTTTGGGGATTTACAATTTCTTTATTTAACTGAAGAGGCGTCCCAATCCTTTCAAATAAAGAGATTATAAATCATCCTACTTAATAATTTCCGATGCAATACGCGTACTCACATAACCTTCAAGGTGATGGATAACATGACGATGCATGTGCTTCTAATGAGTATGGGACGAGTGTTCCAAACTCGTCTTCGAAGACGGGGAGTAAAACAATCAAGGAATATCGACCTAGTGTTCAAGATAGTTAATGAGTACTTGGTTAGAGTAAATAAGATAAAGGTCTCTATGAACGAGTCAACATAGCGATTATCATATCAATCTTCCTATTACAAGTCCCGCCCATACAAGACTTGTTATACTTAGATTCATACATAATCTCATGTAAACTGAACTGTGACGGGCTTTATTAACATAGCAATTATCATATCAATCCTCATATTACAAGTCCCGCCCATACAAGACTTGTAATACTTAGATTCATACATAATTTCATGTAAACAAAATTATGACGGTCTTCGTGTAATACAATATAGTATAAAGATATGAAGAAAAATAATATCCTTAGAGACCATTGTTTAACTTAAAATGTCTGAGTGAGAACGAGTTGAGACCATTGCGGGAATAACAATGTCTGACGAGTCGAATGAGAGCATATGCAACCCACAATGTTTAAAATATTCTGGTTATTTATATATACTCTTATATAAATATGCGTATATGATATATGCGAACGGAATGAAGCATTTATTATATTATATATATGTATGTCACGTAGCACTTTAATAATCACGTAATGTAAGCACATAAGCAAGTAGTATGTATGCACTTTGAAAATGTTTGATGTGATGCTGGTTTTGTGAAACGTAATATGCAACCTAGTTCTTTATAACCAGTGCTCTGATACCAATCTATAACACCCCCAAAAATGCGTGTCGCAACGGAATTGTGTCCGGGGGAGTTACTTCATAATACACAGCGCTAGATACAAGAGAACGACCTCTAAATGTGTCGTTTGAAAAGTAGCCTTATTGATTTAATCAAAATCTGAATTTTGATATAACATTTGTCCCATAATTTGCATCACCATGAAAAACTTGAATGTATAGACTCCAATGCACTTCAAGTAAGCCAAGTATCTATATCACCTGAGAAAAACATGCTTAAAACGGTCAACATAAAGTTGGTGAGTTCATAGGTTAGTTTAGATATGACGGTAAGTTTCAAATGAATGTATTTGTCTACTATGTCATCACAGTACCATGTAAAAATCCCAAAGATTTTTAAAGAATGCAGGACACATTTTATGTCACCAAAAGTACCAATCTTATCCCAAAGAATTATAAAGAATGCATGACCAATTTAATGTCACCAAAAGTACCAATCTTATCCCAAAGATTTTATAAAGAATGCATGACCAATTTAATGTCACCAAAATATTTCAAGTATGTATTGCCACTTTATTCAAGGCACAGTAAATATCCATGTGAGTATAAAACAATGTTTACGATTACTCTAAGCTCATGAAACCGATGCACTAATATAACAGTAAGAGTTCATATGTAAGTATTGTGGGCCCTGTAGGCTCAACCAATCATAATCCGACATGTTATAACGTTCGTTTGCCCAGTGATAGCTAATCACCCGAACGGGGATTGTCAATCCCGAATAGATCTATTTTATAACATTCGTGTAGACAACATATTATAACGTTCGTGTGCCCAGTGACAGCTAATCACCCTAATGGGGATCACACCCGGATAGATTTATTTTATAACATTCGCTCTCACCCTCCAAGTGATTTACAGTTTGGTATGTGTTTAATTACACATACCTTTTACCTTTAAAAACGAGCTAAAATAACCAAATACGGACTTAAAATGCCAAATATATGCTTGTTTTGCTAATTGTATTGTGCAGGAACGGATATTTAAGAAAAGGACGAAAAACGAAGCCAAAACGACAAAACCGGACTCGGAATGGAAAAGCAGGAAAAGACAAAGTCAAAATCCAAGCCCAATCCTGAAAAAGTCAACAGAAAGTCAACCCAAGTCAACCCCGAAGCCAAAAGTCAAGAAAAGTAAGTTTAGGGACTAAACTTGTAAATCCCTAAACTTATTTTAAATAGAAGAAAAAGAGAGAAAGAAAGAGAAGGGGAGAATCTGCCAATAAGGGAAAGTTAAACTACAAGGGGTTAAACTGCCAAAGTCAAATACTTACACACCACAAGGACGAGTGGTGTAATTGAATATATAACCCTTGGGGGGTTGTTTTGCCAAACCCCCAAACTTTCAATCACACAAGGACGAGTGGTGCAATCAAACTTATAACCATGGAGGGCCATACTTGCCAAACCCCAAAACTTTCAACCCAAGTTCAAAACACTGTACATCTTTCTCGTGCCCTTCCCGCCAAAACCCCATAACCCCACCCCTGTCATTTTCACACCTTGGTTGACTCCCATATACCTCCAAATACTTCACAATCTTAAACCCCACATACCCACATGGGATTGCCATGTTGGCAATCCAAACCCCCACCAAAACCAATCAATGGTTGAGAGGTTTCGGCTTGGAGGCCAAGAAAAATGGAGGGCCAGGATTTGCTTGTTCTTTGCACACTCACAACAAGCACACTTCACATTTGTGTCTACAAACAAGCACAACTGGATGAAGAAAAAGAGCAAAGACATAGTCGTTTTTTTCCTATATAAAGCATTGTAAAGCCATTGTGGCCCAGTAGTAGTTCAAGTGTAGTTTTAAGTGTAGTTTTTAGAGTTTAAAGTCTTTATTGTACTTGTACTTCATTTTTAATGAAAATTCAGTTCCTTTAATTTTTCTTGTGTTCTAAATTGCAAAAGTCTCTTAAAAACTCTTAAGCTTTCATTTAAGCCATCTCTATAAACTGTTTTCAAAACTATTTTACAAAAGTTTAAGGGAAATTTAAAAGAAAAGAAGCAAAGTTACTGTTGGATTGAAGCATGAATGGAAGAATGAGCTATTTTGGAAGGCTTATTGGTTTTAGCTTAGTTTTAGCTTAATTATAAGCTGTGGGTAGGATTTAGAGCTTAATTAGGTTTCAAAAATCCTTTTTGAGCAAAGGATTAAAGGTACAATTCCTTTTAATTTTGCTTAAAAGTTACTGTAGCAAATAGCTTATTAGCTTATTTCTTAGCTTATTACTGTTTAGTTGTGCTTATTAGTGTTTATTAATGTCTAAGTATGCTTTTAATGCCTTTCATTTCATTGTATGCAATTAGCTTTGAAAACTGTCAAGAAATGCTATTTCTGTTCTAGCTTATTGTCCCATTTTAAGTGCTTATTTGTCTTGCTTTTTCTCTTTTTATTGTCTTAGATTGTTTGAGTAGTAGTAGTCTTTCTAAAATTTCAGTTTAAATTAGCTTTTATAGGTTTTAAAATCACTTTTTAAAAATTAAGGGAGTGTTTGGGTTAACACTTAAAACGGGTCAAAAATGTTTTGTATGGGTTTTGGTCAAGTTGGTTAGATTTAGCTTAAGTTTTAAGCTAATCTAAGTCTGTTTTTAAGAGTTTTCAAGTGTGAAAATTGATTTTCAAAGTTTTTCTAAGTCATTCTTTAAACTGTGGGATTTTAAAAAAAGCTACAAGTGCTTATTTAGATAAGCACTTGGATCTTAAGTTTTAGTGCCAAAAAGTGAGTCATTGTGTGTGTAAAACAAGCTGACCAAGCCCTTTGGTCACTTGACTTTTTGAGTCAAACCACCAAAGTTGTAGGTGTCAGTTTTTAAAAGCAAAAATCCAATTTTCAAGAGTAAAATTCTCACTCTTTAAAATCAGCAGGTTTAAACGTGTTTTAGTTTCTTAAAATTTGTGCACAAGTCCACTTCTTGGTGCTATTAAGCTGTTTTAACTTGTTTTTTAATTTTGAGCTTATTTGACAGCTTTTAAAAAGCTGTCAAATAAGCCCTTGTGTTAGCATTAGTTTTCCCCTGGTGCAAAGGGGAGTCTTTTAAGCCCTCTTTTCTAGATTCCTAGTGAACTCAAGCCCAAGATTTTGGCTTATTTTGTGAGCCCATAAGCTCCTTAATAAGCCCTCTAAATCTCAGCCCTTGAAAAGCTCTTAGATTTGCTTATTTTTTAAGCTATAGTTGACTCTTTGGGACTGTTTTGCTTAGCTTTAGTCTTTAGTCGTTAGAAACTGCTTATTTACTCTCTTGGCTTGTTCAGCTTATTTCATA
The DNA here is from genome assembly GCA_026074375.1 of Tanacetum coccineum. NCBI lineage: Eukaryota > Viridiplantae > Streptophyta > Magnoliopsida > Asterales > Asteraceae > Tanacetum > Tanacetum coccineum. Next base: position 22,576 of record BQNB010080728.1, read on the forward strand.
AGCTCAATTGTGCTCTTAGTTGCTTTTTAGGATAGTGTGTAAGTTGTTGAGCTTATTTTCTCATTTTTTTAGCTTATTTGAGTGCCAACAGCTTAGCTTTTTAAGCCATTTAGCTCACTTTTAGTTTCTGTCACTTAAGCTCTTTTTAGCTTATTTAGTTTGTAGAATTTAAGCTCATAATGTTTATCTTAGTTAGGTTAAGTCCTTTTTTTAGCTTATTAGTTTAGCTTCAGCTTATTAGCCCAAGTAACCAAAAGACTTAGTCATTTTTAGCCCTTAAGCTTATTTTAAGCAAACTGTCGTTTTTAAAGCTTATTAACAGCTTATTTATAGCTTTTCATAAAAACTTTTGTACGTGAGAAGTTGTTTGAGGCACACACGAGCTTAAACAACTTTGTTTTACAAAGTTTTTCCAAAAAAAAAAGGAGGACAATAAAAAAAAAATAAAAGAGTGGTGACCCGGGTGAGCAAGACTCGGACCCGGGTCTCAACCCTCATACACCTCTCTTTTGTTGCACACTCATACCGCTGCGCCCTTAGGACTTTTTCGTTATAGTCCCAAGGGCTGTGGTATTTAAGGGAGTTTTAGGCTTAGAAGCCTATAAGCTGTTAACAGCTTATTACGGGCTTATTTAATAATGCCTATTTTTTAGCTTTTTATTTTTTAGTTAACGGTAGAACATAGTATGATCGAGTATTTTTAGTAAAATTTTCAGAATTTTTCGAAGTGTTTTAGTATTTTTTACAATTTAATTTAGTTAAAAGTTTTAAAAATTCATAAAAAATACAAAAATTATCAAAAAAATATTTTTCTTTTTTATATAAATTTTTGTTTTAGTCATATAGTTTGTAGGAGAAAAAATATTAGAGAAATTTTCGTTTTTTTCTTATGGTCATTGTTTTAACTTTTTGCTTTCTAAAGAACGGGTCCGGGTGCGGGTTTTGTATTGACTCGTTTTGGGTCAAACGAACTACTGTTTTCGGTGGTTTTTAGTCTTTTCATTTATTCGTTTTTTGTCCCCTAGTGTAGTTAGAAGTGGAAAATTTTCGTAGGGTTTTATTTTAAAGATTTTTAGGTTTTTCCCCCTTTGTTTCGGATTCGTTCTCGTTGTTTTTTTTAGCTTAATTTCGTAATTTTTAGGATTTTCTTAAACGTTTTTGTTTGTTATTGTTTAATTTGACTTTCCTCACTCTCAAATCAATTCTCTCCTTCAAACTCAAATCTCCCGACTGTATCGATTTTCCAGCACAGCCTCATTGGGGATTAACGACCCGGGAATAGTCTATACTGCTCCTGGTTACATTGATTTTTGTTTTCTTTTACTAATATATATTTTATTATATATTATATATATTTAGTAGAACTAAAAATTAATAATCAATTTTTGGCGCCGTTGCCGGGGAGGCTGTGATTCCGACAATCGTTGCTGTTGATCATTTGTGTTTGAATCTGTGCATATTATCTAAAAAAAAAAGTACAAAAATATTTTCATTTTCTTTTTAGTATAATTATCATTTAAAAAACTAAAAAAAAAATCAAAAATATAAAAACATTGTCTTTAATTACAAATAAAATTCACAAATTGGTAAAATACCAAAATATAATATTCTCAACTGAGGTATTATCATAATAACTTCCGGTGAACTTTGTGGTTCCCAATTCGAACCAAAGAATCAAAAACTTACCTTTTGTGTCACTTGCGAAGTATGGTTCACCTTTTAAAAGATAAACAAACTCAAAGAGGGGTCTAAGGCGGGTTGTTCCTTGGAACTACGACCCTAAAGGAAAAAGGTTTTTAATAGCTTCGCGCTTTCCTATTCCTCCGCTCCTTTGTGCGTTTTTCTTTTCGAAGAGTTACCGAGAAGCTTGTCGATTATTAGGTTTAAGTTGTCTTTATCGTTGTCCGTTATTAAAATAAATTGTGAATTTACTTTCGATAAACCAAAAACAAACAAAAAAATTAGTGTAAATTTTCTTTCTTAGTGTATGCACACTCGTTCCCAATCTCGCAATCTTCATCATCAACAACACCAGGCCCCACCACCTGTTGTTGAGCAATTTAATCTTGAAGAACCATTTGAAAATCCAGCTCCTCCCTTAGCTCCAATGGATGATCAATGTACTATGGCTCAGTTGCTTGAAGCACCCACCGCGGGTTACGAGGATGC
>BQNB010080729.1:0-29841 GCA_026074375.1 Tanacetum coccineum
CCTGCCACTACTGTACAGAGGCAGGACATTGGAAAAGGAACTTTCTTGTTTATCTTGCTGAGTTGTTGAAGAAAAAGAAGCAAGTTGGCTCTGCCAGTTCTTCAGGTATTTTCACAATAGAATTATTTTCTTTCCCTAATAATAACTCCTGGGTGTATGACACTGGTTGTGGTACTCACATTTATGTCACAAAACAGGGATTTAGGATTGAAAGGAAGCTGAAACAAGGAGCTCTTTACTTGTACGTGGGCAATGAAGTTCGTGCACAAGTAGAAGCAATTGAAAGTTTTGACTTAGTTTTACCTAATGGCCTTGTGATTTGTTTAGACAATTGTCATTATGCACCTTCTATAACTAGAGGTGTTGTTTCTAGTATTTTATGGATTTTGGAATTTTAGTTTCTAAGAACAATGTGTTTTATTTTAATGTTATTCCCAGTAATGGTATTTATGAAAATGATGTTCCTCGTAATGGTATTTATGAAATTGATATGCATGATCTTGTACCAAATGTTAATTCTATTTATAATGTTAGCAATAAAATGTCCAAGCATAACTTGGACTCCACTTATCTATGGCACTGTCGTCTTGCTCATATAAACAAGAAACGTATTAAACAGCTGCAACAAGACGGGCTGTTAAAGTCAACGGATGATGAATCTTTTGATAAATGCGAATCTTGTTTATCTGGCAAGATGACAAAGAAACCTTTCCCTCATAGTAACGAAAGGCAAAGATCTTTTGGTAATACATACTGATGTATGTAGGTCAACTTAGGACATGTGTCAAGACAAGGTGCTAGCTACTTCATTACATTCACATATGATTATAGTCGTTATGGTTATGTTTATCTTCTTAAACATAAACATGAGGTCTTTGAAACGTTCAAAGTGTTTAAAAATGAAGTTGAAAATCAACTCGGGAAGACCATTAAGGCAATACGATCAGATCGGGGTGGCGAATACATAAGCCAAGAGTTTAAAGATTATCTAAAAGCTAACGGAATTGTTCAACAACTTACTCCTCCATACACACCACAACATAATGGAGTGTCTGAGAGGAGAAACCGCACTTTGTTAGATATGGTGCGATCTATGATGAATCTTACAACTTTGCCTTTATCCTTTTGGGATTATGCTCTAGAGTCTGCAACACGCATTCTCAATATGGTTCCAACAAAGAAGGTTGATAAGACACCATATGAACTGTGGTATGGAAAAGTTTCAAACTTGTCTTACTTAAAGGTCTGGGGATGTGAGGCTCTTGTGAAGAGAGATCGCCTGATCTTGCTGAATTTGCTTATTTAGAGTTAGTCTAGCTTATTTGGTTTTGTCTTAAGTTTATTTAAGCTTATTTGTGTCTTAGTTTAAAAAGTTTTAAGTGTTTTTGCCTTTTCTAGCTTTTATGCTTGTTCCAGTTTATTTTCCTTGCTTATCTTTGTTTGCAATTGCTTATTAGGTTTAGTGTCCAATCATATCAAATCCTTGTCATATTCAAATATCATTTATCAATTTGTCATTTGATTTTCCATTCTAGCCTCGTTGGGACAAAATGACCCGGAGACACTCTACACTACATCCGGTTTCATTGATTTTGCGGTTCCTGATCCTTGTTATGTGTTTGTATATGTTTGCATTTATTTACATATATAATAAAGGGTGAGTTTTCGCGTAGTCAGGGATCTTAATGAACCCACTAGCTATAAAGCCGTAATGTTGGATTCAGAATCTAATAAGTGGATTGATGCTATGAATGCGGAAATACAATCCATGATGGACAATATGGTATGGGTCCTGGTCGATCTTCCTCCTGGTTGTAAGACCGTTGGGAGCAAGTGGCTTTTTAAGAAAAAGACTGACATGGATGGTATTGTACACGTCTATAAAGCTCGTCTTGTAGCAAAGGGTTACACTCAACTCTACGGGGTTGATTATGAAGAAACGTTCTCACCTGTCGCTGACATTAGAGCTATTAGAATTCTCATATCTATAGCAGCATACTATGATTATGAGATATGGCAAATGGATGTTAAAACAGCCTTCTTAAATGGTTACCTTGATGAAGACATCTATATGGTGCAACCTGAAGGTTTTGTTGATCCTAATCATCCCAGAAAAGTATGCAAGCTTCAAAGATCCATTTATGGTCTTAAGCAAGCATCAAGAAGCTGGAATAAAAGATTTGATGAGGAAATCAAAAGGTTTGGATTTGCTCAAAATCTTGATGAGCCATGTGTATATCAAAAGGCTAGTGGGAGTAATGTTACATTCCTCATCTTATATGTTGATGACATAATCATCATGGGTAATCACATTCCAAGTTTACAAAGTGTAAAGGATTATCTTGGAAAGTGTTTTGCTATGAAGGATTTGGGGGAAGCAGCATTTATTCTTGGAATCAAAATCTATAGAGATAGATCGAAGCGATTAATTGGACTTAGTCAAAATGCTTACATGGATAAGATCTTAAAGAGATATAAAATGGATAATTCCAAACGTGGTCATATCCCCATGCAAGAAAGACTTGACTTGAACAAATCACAAGGTGCTCAAACGCCTAAAGAGGTGAATCGTATGAAAAATGTACCTTATGCTTCGGCTGTAGGATCCATTATGTATGCGGTTAGATGCACTAGACCTGATGTTGCGTTCGCGCAAAATTTAACAAGCCGGTTTTAACAGAATCCAGGTGAACTTCACTGGACTGCTGTGAAAAACATTCTTAAGTATTTAAGAAATACTAAAGATATGTTCTTGGTTTATGGTGGAAATCCTAGCACAGAACTTAGAGTTGAATGCTATTGCGATGCTGGATTCGAGACTGATAGAGATGACACGAAGTCTCAGACAGGATATGTTTTCGTTTTGAATGGAGGCGCAGTGGATTGGAAGAGCTCCAAGCAAAGTACCACTGCAATGTCTGCTACAGAATCTGAATACATAGCTGCTTCAGAAGCTGCCATGGAAGCTGTTTGGATCAGGAAGTTTATCTCAGGGCTTGGTATAGTACCAACGATAAATGAACCTTTGAATATGTACTGCGACAATTCAGCTGCAGTTCATTATGCTAATGAACCGGGGATTCAGAGAGGCGCCAGACACTATCATAGAAGATATCATTATGTTTGCGAGTGTGTTGAACTGGGCGAAATAAGGATACTTAAATTTCACACAGATAACAATCTAGTTGATCCTTTTATAAAGGCTTTATCAAATAGGAAGCTTACTCAACTTGCTAGGAGCATGGGGCTTCGTCTTGCTAGTAGTTTCATGTAGATTTGTGTTTTAGTATTTGGATAAGGGATGTGAAAACAATTTTATTTTATGATAATGATACGTTGGTATTTTGTTATTTTATATTATAAATTGTGTCCTATATTTGCATGTTTAAATCCATGAATAATAAATGTATTATTCTAAATTAATCCGTTGTCGATTAACGATATGGGAATATTGTTAAACTAAGATAATTCTGAGTGATTGGTGATATTGGAGATATTAAGGATGAGTCCACCAAACTCACATGATATTCATAAGATGAATATTAGATTTCCCCGCCACAAGAACATCACTTTATGGATCAACGTCATCAAGTGAATCTTGTACGTGATTTTATTTACATAAATCCTTAGACTTGAGACGCAAGTAGGTTTAGCATATGTGGATATTCTTTCTTGATATAGTTTAAGTTATCATGAATAAGATAACTAATAAGGGCTATGTCAGAATGGTTTATGCCACATGATGACTAGACACTTGTAGTCAATATAGAATTTGTTCCTTTAAATTGTTGAAGAAGATACCACTAGTCCCCTCATAGAAATAATCAAATATGTATATGGCCGTACCTGAAAACTCATGTAGATATGTCTCATTGATTTTCAGTAATCTTAATTACTTCATATATGAGAAACAGAATCGTTAAATATGGAATGCCATTGATCCATATCCAATTTAATAATGGTATCGAAAACAAAGGGATTGTAAATTCATAAATCATTTGTTCATGCCCTGTGAAACCATACTCGAATGTTTCTGGGAGCATTGACGTGTTGCTAGACGCTTACCAATGTTATTATATTATTCATACATGTCCAAGTGAGAGCTGTTGGATTATGTCTAAATATGAATTAATATATGTCCGGGAATTATACGAGCCTACGGGGACGCACGCGTTTATATGTAGAATAACGAGTATATATAAGTAATATATTAATTAGTGGTTAAACAAACAATCGTTAAATGTTAACGAGATTTAAGTATTTAAAAGTTAAAGGACTTAATACGCAAAACTGAGGAAAAATATGAATTTTCGGTTTGACCTTTTCCTGTTCTAGTTCGGCTGGAACATAGTTTCCTAATGGGATTAGGCATAAAAAGCCCGAGATTGATCTTGGGGCTGTATTTAGAGCTTGGTTTTTCCATTATTTTGATATACCTGAAAATTCAAATCCTAAACCTAAAATCGTCCTTGTGTTCCTCCTGCTCAAAAAAAAATTGAACAAACCATACAAAGAAATAAAATCTTACTAACAAAAAAATCAATAATTTTATATACCTGAAGGCTCTCGTAATTAATTTCATCATTCTTCTCAACTCCATCTTTCATTCTCCAGAGTTAAAAAAACTGTTTCAACACACAATAGGTAGATTTGTTAAAAACCATTTCCCCCTTTTTTGAGATAAAAACATTAATAGAATTAAAATAAAGAAAAGTTCATACATGTGGAAGCATTATTGTTTTCAAAATCATATTCTTGATGAAACTTGTTGTTCGATTTCGTTTTTTAAACCTGCTACATGAATTAATTATGTTTATTTGGTGGCCAAAATTATGCGTGGTGACAGGGTTAAATCAAATGTATGTGTTTTTAGATCTGGATGTGAGTTTTGGGATTTGAGTAATTCTATTGGGGCGGTGCAAAAACAGGTGGAAGTGAGAGTTGGAGGAGACGAAGAGAGAGAGAGAGAGGTGTGCTTTTATAGGGATGGGGGAGAGAAGACAGGTGGAGGGTACGTGTATCATAACTGGGTAACAAACTCGGGTCGGACGGGTTCATTAAAAGACCTCATTAATATACCTCGATTGAATAATCTTGCTCTTTAATATAAGCAAGGTTTTTAGCCCGCCCTTCGATGCGGAGCGTGAGTCTATCCTTTTTTCTGGTTGAACATAATAAACGACACTGAGTTGAAAATAGAGTCGTGTGTGTTTCGCTCCACGAAACTATAACAGAATCTGGAAAATCGCGTACTGATGAGGATTTATCTACTAAACCAAAATTATGTACTGCATACGGCTTTTACAAAAGCATACAGATTTGTCTACATTAAGCAAATACTATGTACAGATTGATCAAAATTTAAAGTCTCACAATTTAAAAGTCAATACTTTACTGCATTGCACACTTTGTTTTCTTTTGATTTGCTTTTGCAGATGCCATCGGTTAGTCCAATAGCGCCAAACTACACATTTAGAAATCAAGACAAAGATAAGCTTTTTGTATCCAATATGACTCAAAACAAAACTACAATTAGTTTAAAACTTGTATGTTTACCTATGGGGTATCGTAGTTAGTACTTCCACATCTTGTTTCTATAAAATGAATACACGAATGATATTCACCATGCTCCAGTGGCAATACTTCACACCTGATATTATTTGCTTTATAAGCAAACCCAAAAGCTCCTTATTTATTCAGAAATTAATAACCAATTAATGAACTAATCTTTTGTAAGAAAGATATTTGCATTAACACATTAGAAGCCTGATATAAAACCATTATGCAAATAATTTATTACTCTTTATATTTAAGTAACTGAATCACACTCATGACTTCAAGATGATAGAAAGCTTACATTAGCTGGAGATGACGTAGCACTCGAGGATGTTCAGCAGTACAAACATGTGACCGGTTCTGAATGTTATCGAAGTGATTCCTATCATAATGCACAGTGCTACTTCATATATTTACAATTCTCACATCAAAAAAACCTGCAAAACAAATTTTAGTGTTAGTTTACTATTCTGTAGTAAGGTTAAATAGTTCTTAACAGCCAAAAGAGGTACGGGTCACATTGACTTAGGATTATAATATGTATCCTTGTATCCTTAAAACTTTACAGATCCATTATACGACTCCACAACTTTCATGATCGCATGAACCTTAAGAAACCGAGTTAGAAAATAAATACTATAAAACTCATGTCTGTGCGCCATACATTGCTGCAATCTCTAACTAAACATTAGAAAGTTTTTCTTTAGCAACTAAGTTCACGAAAGCGGCTTCTAACTGTAAGAGAAGATAAAATATTCTCAATAACGGGCATTTACAAAGAAAATATAACTTGTATGTTGTGTTGTGGGCTAAGATGTGTGCAAATTATTATTTGATAGTGGTTTATACCTCCTAAATCATGATCTGTTGATGCCATGAAGAAAAAATAAAATCAAAAGATTAGATGGAAAAGACAATGACAAAAAATAAAAAACAAAGCTAACTTACCCCTGCAATTTCATGGTTCGGTTTGTGATATTTCTCGCGACTGAAATTTCATGAAAATGCAGGATCACAAACCAAAAAACATGCCTAAGTAACATATTTATTCTGTTGGGTATCAATTTTTACATACCGAAGCATGAAATTGTAGGGGTAAGTTAGCTTCGCTACAAATATCATTAGCACGGTTGTTTACATATGCACATTTCTTCACCTGATCACGTATGTAATATTTTTGCTTAATAGTGTATGCGATCACCATGTCTATATGTTTAATACATGTTACTTATATTCTGTTAAGTTCCTTTTATATCCTGCATTTATTTATTAATCTGATAACCAATTACACTCAGTTTCCCTTGATAAGTAGTTCCATTAAGCATTCCCAAACAACCCATATAAGCGCTAATTTCAATAAGCTATATGAAAAAAGACTCTTTGCCAGTAGGTGCAGTTGGAAACACCCCGTAAGAATGCATTATTAAAGTGAGATAGTAACGCTTACATATGTAGGGTGTTTGGAATTGCATTTTCAAAACAGATGATGTGTCTATGGAAAAAAAATTAATTTTCCCAAAAGCTTTCCTAAACACTGTTTTTGGATTATTTACATTTATAAAGGGAAGATCAAATAACTTTCTCAAAAAGTCAATCCCAAACACCCCTTAAGATATCATTGTATATCATCTTCACAATCTTGTGGTGATTGCTTTTCTATAGGCTTTTTGTGCAAATTCATATAAGCTATTAACTACCTAAGCCATAACAGTAACCAAGAATATTAAGAGGTAAACATATAAAGATATACCTTCCAAGGGCAACGGGTTTCATCATATCTATGTAAGAATATTTCAGCTCATATAAGGCCTCATACATGAGAAGAATCCCTGGTGATCCATGCCTTCCAAGAAACTTGTGTGGACTTATGGTAATGGCATCATAGCCGTCAACAACTGCGTCGACAGCTTTTGATCTCGTATCCTGTAATAAATACAGTCACCACCTATGAAAAATCAATTAAACTTAGCTTCATCGCAGCTACTCTCAAATTGTTATCATAGATTAGCTGACCCCTAATAGTTTTGAGTGTGTTTGTGATTGCTAATGCAAATTACTTATCAGATAATCCGTTAATCAAAATTAGCAGGCAACTTAAAAGTGCTTATTTCTAAAACAACCACATAAGCAGTTTTAATAAGCAATCCAAAAATCCTTTGAAACTGATGATTTTGCTAATATATATCATAGCATTTCCTATAGAATACACCCTTTATATGTGATGCAATAGTAATATTGCTTCCCGGTTTTTGTTTAGTATTAAAAGTTATGAGAAACGCCGAAAAAGTTGCTGCATAAAGTAGTGCTTTGGGGCCTAACTTATTTTCGAGCTTTTTTATATGTATATTGGTTTCGAGTGTTCCATATCAGGTTATCGTGGACTAAGGTCAAAATATCCTTCGTGGATGCTAATGACTGAATATCCTAATGATTTTGAATCACCACAAACGTGCCTAGTTGTATGCCTAATGTATTGGTGTTGGGCTAGCTGCAATTACTCGCTTCACGCCTTAAATTATAACTTAAGTAAAAGTTTTCCAGAAGCTTACATTACTATCGTGCGTGTATCCGAACATCTGATTTTCTTAACATCATAACAATAGCTGGAAACCCATACCACCACCTTGTTGATACTTGCAAGCGCCTACTTGCAGCGTACCACCTTGATTGTATCCACTGTCACCGGCCCATTTATTCACGACTAAAAATAACCTCAGAAGTCAGAAGTAACAAAACATATTGAATTAAAAGCGAAAAATTGGAGAATTGATACTTGAAGACCATAGGATAACAAAAACCCTAAATTATGACAAACCCCCAAATTATGATAAAACCCTAATTTTAAAATTCAAAATTTAAGTATGTGAAATAAGAATTAATTTTGTATAAGGAGTAACTTTTCTTCTCTGCCCTTCTATCTGCAACACGTGTCTCCCACACCCATCCACCTGTTTCTCAAATATTGTCTCCACCTCCCACATAATCCAGAAAAACACACACACAAACCACATGATGAGAGTTTCTTCTTCCCTTTCATCTACATCTTTTTTTTCTTGCTTCAAATTGCAGGTATGTGTAAGAAATTTTAATTATATCTTTAAAAAAAATTGGTGCTGATTTGAGTTGTTTATTTTTTTTCTTTTTATTTAGTTCCATCTGATTTTTCTCTCTATTGACTCTTTCCACCTTTTAACGTTTTTTGCATTTCAACTCATCCGCCACTTCCCAAATTTTTAACCCCAATACAGCATATCACATGTTTTACATTCGTTATGGCATTTGTGCCTAAAGTAATATTCTAACAGTTAATAAGTGTCTCATACCTATAACTAATGTGGGAACATACAAAGCAAGGATTGCATCTCAGTATGTAGGACACTCTGAAAATAAAAAAAACAGCTGTATTAACCACTCCAAATTTCTTAATTAGACGTGTAAAGCACTTGAGCTAATACTTACTTGAACACAAACTTTATAGAAGATAATTTGTTGCTCATGGGAGCTATTTATTATCAAGTTGGTTATAGCGTATTTAGTTTTACCCGCCTGTTATACCAAAAAGAATAAGCACATATGAATAGCAATCCAACGGATGGAAAAATAAGAAGAGTAGATATAGTACAAAAACAAAGAAACCTATACTAAAGGTATAATATCAAATAAATACCACGCGGCAAGTAAAAAAAACAAAAAAAGAGAACGCTCTTGTGTCACCTTTCAAGTTCACGGCTGCTAGATCCTGCACGGAGCCGTGCCATTATGAAAAACTGTCCCAATTATGTTTCTGATAAAAACACATAAAGAAGATTTAGTATGCGAGATATAAGTATAATCAGTATTTCGTTTGGATTTGCTAATCTTTTAATAAACCCGGAGAAAATAATAGTTAGAAAGTGTCCGTTAGATGTAATTTTAGAGTGTTCTACGCTAGATATAAAGGTAAAAGAGTAATTGTTTAGGTCCACATGATTCTTTCATTTTTCTTTAAGCCAACGCTATTTCATAAAACTGATAATCTAACGTAAAATTCAGTAAAACATTCGTGCCGAACAATCCAAAATCATTCTAATAACTATCAGGCACATTCAGATTATTCTTAGCAGCCCCCGATAAAGTAAACTACCCATGGGGCTGGTAGGTCATTTTTTTATGACAGCTTTTAATAACAGCATGGAAAACTGTTTAAAAACAGCATAAGAAGTTGTCAAAAAACAGTGCATGAAGTTGTAAAATCTGTGTTCAAGCACCCCTTTTCTCTCTCATGTTTATGCTTGTAAAATCAATTTTGACCCGTTTCCTTTTTTCAGTGACCCGATTTCCCACACCTTTCAAACCGTAAAAAAAAATATTACCATTACCCGTTACCCAACCTGCTTGAATAACGTAAACTAACTATTAATGTCAAATTCACCAACATTTAACCTGAAAAAAGAGCACCTGAAATTCAAGAGAAAATAGAACCTATAAACTAAGAAGGCGTGCCCCATTTCCGACCCGTGCATACAAACTAACCGGTATTGACCCTTTAACCAAACCCGCCCATGCTGCTGTTGTTTCAGCCTCGAGTAAAGCCGCTGAACTTTTTCGTAACCCGAGGACCCACCAATTTTCCACCTCCAGCCAAGTCGACAAATTTCAGAAACGAGGGCTGAAAATTGACACCCATAACATAACTCAGTTACTATTGACCATTTAATTTGTGTGTCAAAACACTTTATAATGCTATTCCAAACACCCCCTTAACTAATTATCTGCGTAATATTAATCGACTAACAAATTATTCCTTATAAAATGCGAAACTCAGAATAAAAAAGGCCCAAAATGAGTTACCAATTTAATCAGTTGCATAGATTCATTAGGCTGATATCGGCACTGTCTCAGATAACGAACTCCCAATCATCATCTGAAAGAACATCATCTTCTTCTTTAATATATTTTACTGTAGCCCGGGAAGAAGATAAATCATCAAAGCTTTCAAAGATTCCAACAGATATGAGCATGTGAGACTAAAGATCAGCGTATGGCAAAGTCAAAGTGAAAGAAGATCACAAAGTAATTCAGAGAAGTAAAGCTTAAACAAGTCAAAGATCAAGATCAAGTCATCACATCAAGTTCTGAAGATCATGATCAAGGTATTAAAGTTTGAATTACCAAAGCACAACAAGTGAAGTACCCTATCTACAACGAGCTAAAGAGACAAGCACGAGTGAGCTAACTTCTCATGACCTCATCTAGGGGGAGATTGTTAGGATCACATAAATGGACCCGAACAAAGAAGCTTCGGTCACTCGAAGATACAAGACAAAAGTGTAGCTCGAAAGACAATGTTAATTAATGTTTATTATGTATACGGGCCAAGATGTAAAAAGCCCAAAAGAAAGCCTTCAAAGGCTAATCCTTGTTAGTATAAATACACCTAGTTTAGTCAAAATTAGGTTAGCTACTCCATTATTTATTTTTCATTGTTTAGGGGTTTGTAGCAACTCTTGTTTCTTTTAATCAAAAGTTCTTTAATGTTTAATCTTTCTTTGCCATTGATCTTGTGATTTCATTCATGGAATGATCTAGGGATCCTACACAAAGTCTTGTCAATTGTGCCCCTCTTGTATCCATGCTTCTCTAGGAATGTTGATAAAGTAGCATACCAAAAAAAGGTTTTATTGTTTTTGATTATTTGTGTGTTTTTGATTCTTGATTCATAGATGGTTTATGTTTAATCTAATATCACTCAAACCATCTTGTTAGCAATCAACGATCTCGTGATTTTTTTTGTGTTCTTTCTTTTTGGTTCGAAAAGTTTAAAAAAAAAAAGTGCGGGGATCGTACGAGTTCATGTCGCCAAGCACCGAACTAAAAAATAAACAAAAAAAAAATATGTGTGTGTGTGTTGTGTGTGTGTTTTAAAAAAGGTAACGGAGTGTATTGTTAGTTGGGGATCAGCACAGAAGATCGAACGAGGCTCACATCTTTCAACCAAACAAGAGGAGCACAAGCAGATCGAGACGAAGGGGATCGAAACAAGACAATCGAACAAGGTGGAGAAATTCTGTTGGAATCAACGTTTAAGAGTTCAAATCAGAGGATCCGAACGAAGTATCGGAAACAAGACATTCGAACTACTTGGCATTCTTAGGTGTGGATCGAACGAGTTCAGATCTTAGAGGATCGGAACGAGGCGGAAGTCTTTGTGATCGAACGATGTTCGAACGAGGGGGATCGAACAAGCAATCAACAGGCCAATCGATACTACCGATCGAGACAAGCCATCGAAGCCAAGCGAATTAACCAGGCAACCGAACAAGAACCATTAGCAAACCGAACTAGTAAACATTCCAAGTATAATGAACCAAACTAGTTATTCCTTGAGTAAACCAAAACGTAAATCAACAAACAAAAAACAAACTTAAATACAAATCAAACAAATCAGCAACACTGTAGTCACTTATCGATTCCGGAGCAGATCATTAGCTAACCAAACTTATTCAATGCATCCAATGAAGAAACAAATGCTGCAGGTAACGCGATACTGCGTCCTTCCTATGTTTGTTAGAAAGTGACTACGATTCTTGAAGATTACCGTATACACAGTAGCATTCGAGGCAAACCCTAATGGCAAGACAGTATATGAAATCATCCATAAATGGCCCTACACCTCACCCTAAGATGCACTGATCCTCCACCGACTGATTCTGCTTATGTGCCTTGTGCCTAGCACCGAGGGAAGAAAAAGACTTCTTGAATTCAGTGAAGAGGACAACAAACTTGAGATTGCTGATAACTCAAGCTAAAATCATTACTTAGATCAAGGTCATTTTCGCCCAAACACATCTTCAACCAACCTCAATCAAACAACAGAACAAGCCTGAGGCAAAGGAGATTTAGGATAATTGGAGATGCTTATGCAAGTATCAGGTAGGAACGTATTCAAAAAAGAGGAAGAAGACTGTTTGATGAGTATGACTCGCTTTCGGGACTAATTGAGGAAACAATCAATTCATGACACTTTGTGGCTTTGCCACAAGCTTATGTGAATGACATGAAGAATACTCAGCTTAATATTCCAACTCAATCAAATGAACAAACCACGTTTGTCAACAACCTTCTCGCGGTTTTATTGGGGTAAAAAGTATGTACTAAGGTCAAACAGAAACATGATATCTCAACCACACCTTATTTGCAGATCTATACTCAACTCAAACCTAAGACCTCATGCCAATAGACTCTCAAGAAACAGGTGTGTTTTATGCAGTCTAGCAATATTAGTTGATCCACTGGCCTAAAGTAGGTCTCACACCACAATCTGCCCTACCTGCTCTTTTTCAACACCCCTCAAGCTCCTATGTCCTCAACCTACTGGCTATCAGTCTATCCAGAAATAACGCATTGATGGCCACATATGACATCAGATTGCTAATCTCTTAAGGATTTCCAAAAGCAGTTTCGCACCCACCAACAACCACTCCGGAACTTCCTCCAACACAAGGACTCATGCTACGTGCAAGATGGTCACATTGTTACTATTTACTGGAACCATTTCAGAGGAAGGCTCCGGTAATTTGGTATAAGGTGCTCGAGGCCAAGAAGTGATATGTTAACAACTGCATTAGGAGAAGGACATGTTGCTGAGTAGGCAGTGATAAAGAACCCAAGAGAAAAGATGACTCTCAGTACTTCCAAAGAGATAAAATCTTTATCTGATGGAAGTCTAAAGAGAAAAGGAATGTGTATAGAATGCTGAAGCTAAGCATTCCCGCTAATGTAGAATGCACCGCACCTTATGATCACCCCAGGCACTGACGACCAAACAAACATGTTTCAAGCTAATCAAGAGGATGCAATGACGCAAACGTGGATGAAGGTCCCCAATGCTGCTTTGCTTTCATGGCCAACTTATCATCCACAAGGCAAACTCAACAATAGCAGTCAATGAGGTTACACACTCCAATGAAAACAACTCCTTTGATAATATGTTGATTATCAGATTCAGAGATGCACCAGAGGAGAACATTAGACTCCGATGCTGAACTGAGATTGGTGACAATACCGATCCCGTAACATCAGGTATCTTCTGGACACCCGGAAACCCAAAATGTTCCAACTGAGGTATCTGGCTGACGACATCTGATAAAGTTCATGATTGTCCATCCCTAACTGACTTGCAAATCCCAACTAGAGCGGACAATGCTAAGGTTAACCAAGAAAAATGATTTGGAAATAAGACCTTTAAAAAATTGAGCTTCTTCAAATGCAAGCAAGAAAATGTCGTCTAGATACCCACAAGGTCAAACTTGAATCTTGTAAAACAAAGTAGGACAGTGAACAAGCCTATCATTCAGCGTAATAAGCTAATCCTAAACCTGTTCAAGAAAACGATTTGCTTAAATCACTCCTTTCAGGAAAAGAAAAATCAATTGTCAGTTTTTACAAAATCTGAAAAGGAAAAGATTTTATCTGAGAAAGATAAACACTGATCAGATAGTTATCAAGAAAAAAATGGTTTGTTTAGAGAAACTGCTGAACAACGTTTGGCAAGAGATATTTGCAAAGATTTAACTCCAACAACAAACTATTCCCTATGCTTTCAAAGAAACCTAAAAAGCTCAACCAATGACTTGCACAAGGACATCCAAGGCACCCGTAACCCAAGGTTGGAGGGTCTGGTTATATGGCCAAGCGTGCTCACCCTTTTTTAGATCTGATAACCCTTATTGGCATCCCAATCACCACCCTGTTTATGTTATATGGATATGAAAGGTCTTACGTTTCACCAAGTTAGTTAGCATGAAAAAGATGAGACGAAAAACCAGCATGTTCAACCCAAGAATGTTCTATGACAAGCAAAATGCCCTGTATTTCGTTCCCTCAGAAGGACCATATCTGGAGATCAAGCGTATTGGCTTTCCTGCCAACTGGGCGGCGATATGCTATTCAATCTAAGTAACTCAGCCACGCTCTGCTACTTATTCTGAACCTTATGGTTCGTACAATTGTCGACCCTCCAAGTCCAAGTTTTCTGGCCAGTACTTCTCCGAAACGTTAATGCTTGTTTTTCCTCAATAATTAAGGTATCACAAAAAAGAAAAAACAACACAAAGACGCAAATAAGTTTTCTGAATGGTGTTTTGATTATCAAAATGCCTTGTGTTGAACAACAACTGGTACGCATTTTAAGTCGACCATTAATTCCAAATAAACATAACCAAGCTGCTAATGATACATGATTTCAATAGAGATAAAAAACTTGAACTGATTTTTTGATGAATTAGGAGTGCAGTATTGAAACAATGTGTTCTTGATAACACAGAAACGCTGACCATTAGAGAAGAAAAATCTTTTAATCAAAATGATGGCTTATTTTCTAGAATTTTTAGAAAAAGAAATCTGCTGCTATTGTGCTTACTATCCATATTGATGTTCCCCTAGGTTCAATTGGACCCGTTGGGCGAAGATCTTAGATCTGGCATGGAGTCGATAGGGGAACACACTAAAGTTTCTTGAACTTGAAGCTGAATTTTAAAACAGAAACAACTAATTTTCTAAATCTGATGAAACGTTTTGGCAATTTCTCGAACAGAATTATGTTAAGTTCTTACAACTTACATTCAGAACTATAAACAAAGCATATTACACTTCTAGTGCCTCCAATGCACATTTTTGAAATTAACCAGTTATAACAACAGCTCAAAGTGGGAAATATGACACTATCACAGGAATTTATGATGCTCAAATCAACTTCATGAAGGCGGTTGAATGTAGGTTTCCACTGAATGTAGTTGTGACCGAACAGGCATTAGAAACAGACAGAATTCATTGAAAAATACTATGACCCTCCCTTATGATTCAAGTCTAGATGGCCTTAAGGTAGAAACCGTGAGTCTGAAAAAACGTATGGAAAGAACTTCATAAGCAAGTACGTCACTTCACGTAACTGCGTACACAAAAAAAGCTTAAGAGGAGCCTTCACTGCTGAAAATAAACCACAGACTGAAAGCCCAAGTGACTGTGTAAAACAAGGTAGTGGACCTTCAACCTCTGCGACACCGTAAAGCCTTGCTACCAGGAATGTACAAATTTAAGTATCTAATATATCCCACCACTCACACGTGCTAACTGGTCAAACCAACCCCGTTACCATAAGAAGAAGTGCAAGTAACATTTATGTTGAAACCCCCCAGTACCTTCACTCAAACCAACTCAAAAACCAGTAGTATTCATCCTAATAAGGCAAAACCAACGAGTGAGTGGCTATGGTCTACAGGAGTAAAAACCCACTTCTGACTAGCAAAACTGTGCCTAAGATAGCCCCTTCGGAAGTCATAAGATCTTTTGCCGGATAAGAGTCGAATGTCGGGAGAGTAGAAGTCACACCATAGGTATTTGAATAAAAAGAATCAGTGTTGATTCTAATTTGCTTGTTAAACATTCTGTTTTCTGTGTTTCAAACGATTGAACAAGGGTTTGATGGAGCATGTAACACATCTTTGGTCTTTTTGCTAATCTTTCTGATTGTTTGGTTTTATTGTGATAGTCCTGCGTGAATAGTTTACACCCCCACCCAGACTAAGCATTTTAAAACGCCAACACCAAGAAAGTAATGGAAATCCAATTAAGATAGAGATCTGGAAACAGATTAGCAAAACCTGTTGCTAAAATTAGCAATGCCTCATCAGTGGAAACCTCACAGGCAGGCATATTCTCATTGTTTAAAGCATCCTTTAACTAGGATCACGGAACCTACTGATAAGCCAATAGAACTACCCCCGAGTGCTAGTTCTAGCCCCAAAATAACTATGGTCTCTAGGTTTACTGATCATAAACTTATAATACGACAGGGCAGTTCCAAAAAGGATCTCTGGTATTTTTGTTTGTTAACTAACCGGAAACTCTTCCCTTCAGGGCACCTATCTCCATAAATGTGGTTGTGTATATCGCATGTATACAAATTGTCTATGTATCTGGATTCTGGATGCTCAAGACATATGACCGGTGATCGTGCACGTCTTATCAACTTTGTAGAAAAGTTCATTGGTACAGTGAGATTTGGCAACGATGAATATGCAGCAATCATTGGCTATGGTGATTATAAACTGGGTGACACTATCATCTCTCGAGTCTATTAATGTTTAAAGGACACAAGCACAACCTATTCTCCAGTAGACATGTTTTGTGATGCGGATTTAGCAGTGCATTCCGACACATTCATGTCACATCCCAACTAACAATGATGGTAGATCTACTCAAAAGTTCATGGACAACCAACCTGATACTACCCATCTCACTGAATGATATGCGTCATCTTCAATTACACCAGTTTGCTTGCTTACAAAACCTCTTCCACGAAGTCATGGTTTAATTGAGCTAAGCGTCGTTGAATCATCTGTATTTCGGGACATTGAACGAATTGGCTCGAAAATCTATAAGAATTCTGACCCATGCTGAAATATGACAAAGACCATTTGTGTCCATCTATGTCGATCTAGGTAAAAGCAAGCAAGCATCCCAATCCACTAAATAGACGGAAAACACCAATACTAGAAGTTCTCCATAAACTCTACATATGGGCCCTCTCTGGCGGACCAATGAGAACAAAAGTATCTAACAAAAGATATTAATTTTTGGTGAATATGGAAGATGTTACAACCAAGAATTTGGATGGTAACATTTCTTTCTTCGAACAAAAGGATAAACACCTCAAGTGATTGAAAGTTTATTGTGAAGACTCAACAGCCCTATGAATGGCTACTGTGTCGCATTTGTCAGAACATGATATATGTGATCTGGAGTTTGTGTAATAAGACAACTCGAACGGATGGTTTGAGAATGTTGGTATTTCTCAGAAACAGCGTTACCTCGGTGTCTCCACAGATAAACAAAACGCGCGTTGTCGAAAGACGGAACCGAACTCTTATGGAAGCTCTCCAACTATGCTCATCTTTGACGAAAGCTCCACTGTTCCTATGGCTGAAGCTGTAGCCACTTGCTGTTATACTCTCAACTCGATCTCATCGTACACAAATACACACGCTCAATCTACGGAAGACCTATTATGAACGCTGAAGGAAAAGAAAACCCCTAAACCTAATATCTTCAATACTTCCAGTGTTTGGATCTCCTGTGGCTATCCTACCATATGACTAACGAATGACGTTGGTAAACTCAAGGGAAACAATATAGTATATAATTTCTTAGGGGCTATTAGCACCCAACCAAGAAGGCGTACCGAATCTACAAACAAAAGAACGTGCAAGATCAGGAAACCTATCATAGTTGGCTTTCGATTGAACTTACCGAAGGGTTGAACGTCTGTATCAACACCAAGTTCAGGCCTCGCACTCCACAAAGACTTCTTTCTGTGCCAACATTACAGAACTCGAACTTACTGCTTTACAGTCAGGACGCAGCCGTTCTGCACTAGTAAAAGACCCAGAACCACCTATTGTCCCTCCTAAAAGAAACAGGTAGACGATTTGTTCAATGAGTTTGATGTGATGAGATTGTTCTGATACCTCCGTTGTTTCATAAACTTCCGGTTCATGTTCCTTGCTGCCACCGCACCCCAGAATGCCAATGTTCACCTTCCACAACATAATCTCAAACGTGCGCTCCTGCCAGTTACTGAAGCCTCTTGCCTCATCAAATACCATCTAACCTCTACCAGTCACTAGGATTCTATGAGAAAGCACTGTTCGAGTCATGTTGACAGTAATGTGTTTGACACCTATAATGCTCCTAAACCGATTCAGAATCATCTTCTACCAACACGCAATTCATGTTACTCCCCAACAACAATTACCTCATGTGGCAAAAGTGACTCAAGCACATCCCCTTGAAAACATTATTGGGGATAAAGATCGACCTGTCTCTACCAGGAAACACTGAAACGCAGACGCGATTGGTGTTTCTCTTCTTCAATGAATTCTTAACTCATGTTGAACGCAAAAAGACATACAAGCATAGCCTTAAGCATTTTCGTGCTGGATTGATGCTAATGCAGGAAGAAATTCATCATGAGTGTGAACGTCTAACTTTGGATACTTATACCGTCCAGATATATGTCTTTTATCATCCCCTCAAATGGATTTTCAAAATTAAGTTTTATGAATATGGAGACCGTCTTGAAGAACAAAGCAAAGCTCGGTTAGTGGCGAAAGGATATCGTCATAAGCTGATATAGTTTTGGAAAGATCATTTGGCTCCATTGCTAGATTAGAATAGATAAACTCTTCATTGGCCACTTATGGCAGCTAGTATGAACATGTCATCTTCATCTTCCAGATAGGACGTTGAAAACCGCCTTCCTCAACGGCAGAACTGAATGAATCTGTCTATTTGTTAGTCAACCAGAAGGATTTGTAGAACCAGAGCATAACCATCGCAATGTGTACCGACTCAAGAAAGCTCTCTATGGACTTCAAAAAAGATCTCCACTGCATGGAATACAAGCTATCATCAGCGTTTCCTAATCAATTCAGATTTACAAAATGGCGTGGTCGATGCCTACACTCTTCACGAGAAAAATAGGCAACATCCTTCTACTTGTACAAATGATATGTAGTATGATATTATCATTTGCCACTACCAACCCCTAACCTCAAAAACTATTTTGGCATATGGAAATGAAACTCAACTTTCAAGGATGTCGATTGATTGGTTACAAAATTTCATTATTCTTTTTAGTGATTGCAAGTTTCTTAAAATCCCAGAGGCATCTTTATCAACCAAATCCAAATATGCTCAGGAATCTTTAAAAAAGTTTGGTTCTTTGATCTCATCACACACATTCAACACTCCAATTTCGGAGAGCGTCCCAACCTTGAAGGAAGATAAGGGAGTGAAAGCTAATTGATCCTACATAGTATTGTGGTATGGTTGGCTCCCTTATTATCTTAGTGCATCTAACCTGTACACGTATTAGCGTTTGTATGTGTGCACGTTACCATGGCTAAGCCTACTCGTGAATGCACCTTACTGCTATAAAAGCGGATCTTTCGATACCTAAAAGGAACCATTCACAAGGGTCGTGGTATCCGAAGGACTCCGACTTTGAACTAAAAGTCTTTTGGCAGATGCTGCTATGCAGAAGTCATGGACACAAAGAACAGTACTTCTTGTTAGCTCAATTCTCTTGGACATCAATTGTTTAGCCGGTCAAATCCAAAAAGCAAAAAAGTACAAATAACTGCCATCTTATCCACTATATCACGAGAAGCTGAATACATCCCCTAATCACGGGATAAACTAAAGGGGGGTTGGATGACTGTGCTCAACTACAAGACTATGTTTTGATTCAACAAAAATTCGATGTATTAGTGACAATCAAAGTGCTAAATTCTGCTCTATGCTTGTAATAGTGTCTCAACACTCCGCTCCAAGCACATTGAAATCCGTCACCACTTCATCAAAGAGCAGGTTTTTAAAGGAAAGTGGTTGAGTTTATATTTCGTGGAGGACAAAATACCAACTGCTTGACATTTTTACTGAAGGCTTTACCGAGAGAGCGCTTCGCCAACACTACTACCACGTCTTGGAGTAAACAAATGTCACCATAGACCTGAATGAACTACAGAATTGAGTCCTGTCTCCGAAACCAAGTGTTTTCAACCATTGTATCATGTATATTGTAAAAAAAAAAAAGAAAAATTAATGGCATGTCAGTATACATTTTCCAACTCGAACCCGTCTTAAAACCACAGAATTTAAATTACGTATTCAGTGCATTGTTCTCTACCATACAAAAATTTGGTCTAAGCCCCCTGAACCAAATTTCTCCACAAACAACTTGGTTTTATCAAACATGTTCGGGTTATACCAAATCAAACATTTGACACTTACATTGTTTGAGGGAAGAATCATTACTACTAACAGTGTTGAGAGCAATGACACACTGGTTGGCTGGAGTTCAATTGAGACAGATTGAAACAACAACTGCTTACAACTTATGACAGATGCAGTATCCATTCCTGTCTGTATCTAAATCTTGTTATTTCAATTGCTCACTGAATAATTGTGCTATTCACCTCGACCTCATACTTTTGAGGGGGAGATTGATAATTTAAGTCCATTCAAGAATCAAAACCTTTCACACGTATTCATACTTTTGATCCGAGGAAAAATGAATGTACTTAAACATGTAAAAACGGATAATTAATGATTCGATTGATTCTAAAATCAAGTCTAGTCATGCATGTGCTAACATCTTTCGATTTCGACGTCAAGATAAAAAACCATGTTAGAGGAGCATAATTGTTAAAATATCAAAATGTCAAAGGTATTAAAAGTTTGTGTCCTACACAACGTAGCTGTGATAAATGACAAATAATCTTTTTGAGGTTCATGTTTCGTAGAAAGTGATCTTTGAATCTTGAGAAAGTAGATGTTTTGTAACCACCAGGGTTTTACGTATGAATGCTCATAGCCCTGGTCTTCGACTGTGCCCACTAGTGAATGGATTACCTATCGCGTACTCGTACAAGTTGATTTCCAAGGCACTCATATCCCTTTTCGGGATAATTCAAAACACATCCAGAGCATATTTCTGATTTAAACTTTCGATTGTGCCCCAACAAAATTTTATAAGCACATCGAATGTTTTTTTCCCAAATCATTTTTGCCACAGCCTGTCTCTACGTTACTAAATTGTATTAAAGAAGCTAAATGCTGAAAAAGGAATATTTACTCTAGTCAGCAGACAGTAACTGTACAACTCCTCTTTCCATTCTATATTAGTAAAATAATTATAGTGTGGTTAATCTTCGGACATCTGGTCTAGAGAACGGCGAACATTAGGGAATCTGATTTAGGTATTAGAGGACTAGCTTGCACGACGTGCCGAAAAGCCTGTCAAGAAAGGTGCTTTGAATAAATCTGGTCTGGTCACAGGTGCAAGTATTCATACTGTAAATCATTGATCCTACGAATCAAGGTTAATGTAACCGACCAGAATTGAGTAATCGTCTATATTCGGTCCCCTTCAAATATAAAACCTTTGTGTGTTCACAAAATGTTTTTTCAGAAGCACATTAAGATGGATTTTGACATAACAAAATGTTTTAGTTTGGTGACTAAATTGTTCTATCAGGCGAATGACGACTCAAAGTAACCGATCAAACATTTGCCCATAGTACCATACCACAGTATCCTGAAGTATCAAGAAAGCTTACATTCAAAGGCTTCCGCACCATCTCTGAAAATCAATGTCTTCTTCAAATGCTAAACTTATGGAGAATTCTAAGAAGATACATCATCAAAGCTTTCCTCCAGATTCCAACAATATGAGCATGTGAGACTAATGATACAGCGTATGCAAAGTAAAAGTGAAAAGAAGAATCACAAAGTAATTCCTAGAATAAAAGCTTAAACACGTCCAAAATCAAGATCAATCATCAGCATTCCATCGAGATCAATCATCAGGTGTTAACGTTTTGAATTACCAAACACAACAATGAAGTACCTATCTACACACGAGCTAAAGAGACAACACGAGTGAGCTAACTTCTCATGAACCCATCACAAGGGGAGATTTTAAGGATCACATAATGGACCCTAACAAAGAAGCTTACGTCACAATCAAAGAACCAGTCCAACAGTGTAGCTCGAAAGACATTTTAATTAATGTTTTATTATGTATACAGTCCAAGATTTAAAAAGCCCAAAAGAAGCCTCAAAAGGCAAATCCTAGTTTAGTAAAAATACACCTAGAATTAGTCAATATTAGGCTAGCCACTCCATTATTAATTTTTTTCATCTTTTAGGGTTTGTAGCAACTCCTTGTTTCTTTAAATCAAAATTCTTTAAATGTTTTAATCCTTTCTTTGCCATGACTGGTGATTTCATTCATGGAAGGAACTAGGAATCCTACACAAGTCTGTCAATTGTGCCCCTCTTGTATCCCATGCTTCTCTAGGAATAGTTGATAAAGTACAAACCAAGCTCTAGGGGCTTGTGCAGTCCATACAAACTTTGACCACCTTATAAACTTTTGTAGGAATGACAGGATCACGAAACCAGGAAGGTTGTGAGACATAAACCTCTTCACTATAGTGCCATACAGAAAAGCACTTTTTACTCATCCCCTATTGTAAACTAATGAACCCCCCATAAATGAGGCAAAGGCAATAAACAACCGAAAGGGCTCTATCTTCCATAGAGCAAAAACCTCATCATATCACTACCATTTCTTCCCTGTGTGTACCCTGAGGGGACCACCACCTTGCTTATCCTCACACCCACACCTCTTTCATCTCTTTTGATTCTGTAACCCACTTGTGTGCCAATCAACCTTTCATTCTATGAGGGTAGATCTACAAGAAACCCATACTTGTTGTAGCTTGAACTATAACAGTTCTCTTTGCATGCCTTGAACCTTAACTGTCATCTTGTAAATGCTTCAGCAATCTTTTTATTCCTCTTGAGATACACAAACATGCAACCAAACAATTGATTGTGATCTTTGTATTGTTTTCTTTGCCGCTTTTGAATTGACTGAGAAAGAGCCTGAGCGCCTGAAATGATTCTGCACTTTGCTCCTAAGTTTGCAACCAGCTGACTTAGGATCCCCATGTATTTTACTTGTTTGGGTGAATATATATGAATCCTAAGTGTAGGAGAGGACTGACTTTCAATATCTGTAGAAGACTGATGAAGTCAGTTATCACACCCTCCTCATCATAAGATGCCTACATCAAAAATTCCTGTCTCAAGCTTGTGACAGATTCGGAGCTCTCGCATAAAGTGAATCATCATGATTAACCTACCAATATTAACGCTGACAACCAGTATTAAATGAAGGAATACTGGTATGTTGTTGTTTCAAGAACTGTCCCTTAAATGCTTGGGCAATTTCTTCCGCAACTCTCTTCTAAAAGCTTGAATCGTAGGATTGTCTTCTAAATAGATCTGTAGGAAATCTTTCATCTCTTTTTGAAGGTTCTGTCAAGGTCACCCTCTTTCTTTAATATGGTGAAGATATCCGTGTATTCATCTATTATTCTGTCAAGAATCTTTACAGCTGAAGGCACAACATTAAGCTCTACTTCATCATCTTTTTCCTCATGATATGCAATAACTCTGGAGTTTTGTGAAGTACCTGCACTGTTCGTTATTGTTCCCCGAAATACCTCGAAATGTTAGCTTGATTCTCTCGCCAAACTACAGGAATATAGTTTCATAAATACTGTAAGTATAGTCAATATCAAACATCCATACTATATCCCTACTCCTATGACATTTTGGGTTTTTCTTCAAGAAAATTAACATGCCGAATTTTACGTTCTATCACTTTTGGTTCTACTAAATTATAAAACCCTATAGCGTTGCTGTTTAGTAGTATCCAACTAAAATCCCTCATCAGATTTTCCCAATCAAACTTTCCAAGCACACTACATATCTAGAATAGTAACATACACCCAAAAGTCTATGTAGCTATATAAAAGGTTTGTATGTGGCCAAACAAAAGCTAATATGAGTTTTTGTGGTTGAGTTTTGTCACACTTACCCTATTAAAAATATAGCAAGCATACTACGCTTCTGCCACAAAAAGTGGTTGTAAGAGAGAATCTGCTAGCATAGATTCTAGCAGCCATCAATATAGGGTTCTAATTCATCTTTCCAGCAACTCCATTTTGTTGTGGATTCTGGCATTACTATACTCTTGTTTTATTCCCTTGTTACCACAAAATTCAAGCATATCTTTATTTTTAAATTCAGTGCCATTATCTGATCTACTGATTTTAACTCTATGACTAAGCTGGTTTTCAATTTGCCTAATAAAGGTCAAAAGAATGCCACTAGTTTCATCCTTAGAAGCCAAAAGAAACCCAAAAAATCTGGTACAATCATCAGTTGATTCAATGCAAAAACTTGCATGTTTAAATGGCTTTTACACAGAATAGGACCAAAGAGATACCCATATCAAGGTGTGTAAGTGTCTTTGGTGATCAATCTTCATAACTTGGCCTTGCAAAAGGCCCTATGTTGTTTTCCTTATGACAGGCTAACCACATGTTGGCATTTATGAAAACCTTGGAAGGTAAACCTCTGACCAAGGTTTTCCCTTCACAAGATTGTTTTAGCTTTTTAAATGATATGACCTAATTATTCTATGCCATACTTTTAAGATTCATCAATGTGGCTTAAGCAAATCAAACAGCAAAACCTTAGCATGGAAAGGCGTCTTCATGTCAAAACTGTACAATTGTGATTCTAGGGAACCTTTTAAAAGTATCTGATTTTTCATCAGGCATCTAAAGTCAGAAGAACACAACAAGACCATTCCATTTCAGTAAACAGAAAACCTTATGCTGCTGCTTATCACAAATTTGTGATATTTGAGAAAAGTTAAAATACCCCTAAGTCCTGTACAAAAGGACCCAAAATACTACAATAATCTAAATTACCGACTCTAATTCTACCATTTTTCCAATATGTTACCTTTGCTACCTCCAAAGGTAGCAGATCCCTCCCATTAAAATTCTTCAAAATCCTCTATTTATCCTTGTTACCTGTCATGAGGTCCCCGAGCATACCAATATCAAAATAACCCAACTCTACCATGTTCTTCAAGTGAGTGTTCCCTGCACATAAAGATGAGAAATTAGTTACTCTTAGGACCCCAGGCCTTCTGCCGCGCGTGGGTCTCCTGTGGACCTTTAGCATTCACAGTTCCTAATAAAAGGAGGTCCCACTTAAAATTGAAGTTTGTGCCTAGAGTTTCCTCCCATTATAATTTGCTGAGGTCATTAACACAGATCCCCAACTTCCCATTACATCATAGTATGACCATTTGTGCTGTAGATTTGCAAAGTCTTCTTACAGATTATATATGTAGTTGAAAAATCCCTTCTTTGGATTCATTATGATTCATCTAGTGGTCTTTTGGACTCCAAACTGTTTGAGTCTTGTGAGGTCTGATTGTCCTTGGTCTAACATAATTAACTTTAGGACTAACAGTATTAACTTTAGGCCTACCAGAACTAATATTTGTCCTACCAGTATTAATATTAGGCCTAACAGAATTAAACTTTGGCCCTACACATTAAGTTTGTACTGAATCTAGGAACAATTTATTAGAGTGATTAATCCTGTTTGCATTTGTCCAAACTGGTTTTGTCACCCCATTACCAGTATTAACAACCCTCTTTACCTCAGCTTCCCTTGCCATTTTTTTTTCATAATAGTCACAATCTTTAATTAAATGACTTAGACTACCACAAACAAAACAGTTCTTACTTTGTAAAAGAGTAAACCTTCCACCTATTTCTCTTCCGATCATATCAATCCAAAATCCTTCCTATTAAAACTTTATGTGTATTTCATTATCTTTTGATTGGTTCCTAAGTTTTTTTGTAGTGATATTACAACCTATGCAACTCTTTGAATTATATGGAGCAGACACATTTTTTCAATTAGTTTACTTCCATACCTTGACTTAGACATCTCATTTGGTTTCACTTAAAACTTTCAGATTCATCTCAAAAGATTTCCAAAGGTATTTCCACAAGATCCTTCACTGTCATTGGATATGACAGTAGAAATGCTCAGAAGAATATTATCTTTTGTCCATCCTCCCATACTACACACTAATTTCATTTTTTGAGGACCTTCCTTACCAAAACATACAAAGAATCATCATTTTTTCCTCCTTGTGGTGTAGGATTATAATCTCCACTAAGGGTTGATGGACTTCCTTAAAAATCATTGTCTGTTGTAAATCTAACATACGAAGCTTTCCTATTGAATCCTCTTTTGAACGTTAAAAACAAAAAGTTCATCTTCTTCCTCAAAAACTTAGAAACCTCATTGGTGTGATTTTATTTCAAATCCTAGTAAGCCAACTTTACTGTTTGAACTATGCCAGAATCAATTAATTATCCAAAGATTCTTGATAGAATCATTCCATGAATCCACTGTTGATATGCAATTGAGATCCTTTTCTTTACATCTTTTCATTCCTATCTCTTCTCCTATATCATTTAAAGCTTTTTCAATCTTTATCATATATTTCATAGAGCCGGAAATGGAACCTTTTCCATTAGAGAAAATTGCTGTTTTTAAAAAGAACAAAGTTTGAGCTTCTATTCTTAAATAGCTTAACTATAAGCAAGTAAGTGTGCTTTCATGATCACCTAACTGATCATTTGTACTTCACAAAGTGTTTTTAAGAGTATTGTATAATCAATGCAAGTTTAGAACACAAAGTTACCGCATTGCTTGAGCTGATAGCCATACGTGCATGAATTTTATTTCTTAAGCTTCAGAGTCTCCCCCAATTTACAATCCAATTCATCCATTGTCCGCAAACCCATCTGATTCTTTCTCTTGCTTCCCAGTTACTTGTTGTTTGATAAAGAAATCTTCGTCTTCTCTTCTTTCTTGTCCATCAGTGTCCCTTTTGCTGGACAATGTCCCTAGGCAAAGTGACCAGTGTTGTGACAATTGAAGCATTCAAGCTTCTTTTTGTCAAAACCAATAGGTGCTTTTCCATCCACGGCAACTCCCCCCTATCCTGTTTTCTTAAGAACTTCTTCATACGAGAAAGCAATCAATGCTATTTTGCCAATTGTTGTTCCATTTCTTTCTTCAAATATCTACATCATCAATATTGTTCCAACATCTCATGAAGTAAGTCCAAATCTAATTTGTTTTGCAAAACGGGGAATAGATTACTTCATCACAAAAACCCACAAAACTTCTTTCAGGAATATTGTTTGAGAAGTTGAATGAGTGCAAGACTTGTAGGCCCAAAAAACCAACTTAAACCTTACTGGTGCTTTATACTTTTGCTTTGTGAATAAAACAACATTTTGAGCACATTGAAATTTTTTGAACTACTTGAATTCTTTCCAAAACACCTAAGGTTATTGTACAAATCTCAATAGAATATAAAGTCAATCTCTGGATTATTCCTCATTGTCAATTGCCAGATTGACCAGGCTGGGGGCAAAAATCTAGAAACTTATTGAATAGCATCTTCATTGACACTTCATCACCATGACTTCCCAATTGGAGAAAGTATTTGAAATCGGTCGATATCCCTTTTCGTAACACTCTGAATGGATATTTTTAAATGCTTCAAACTGTTGTTTGAAAACAGCCTTCTGCATTTTCTTTGAATTAGCATTACCACCAAACCTAGTTCTGATGGCTTCCCATATTTCTTTTGCATCATCCATTCCATGAAATCTTCTCATGTGTTCTTTTGGAATGACCATCAGCAAGATATTCTTAGCTTTCCTCTCTTTTTCAACAGCTTGAATTTCTGCAGCAGTAACTGGTGAAAGTACTCGAACAATACCATCCTTTCCAGTTGAAATTCTCTTCTTGTGAGTTTCCATTTTTAATTACCTCCAACTTCAGTTATCAATGTACTCAAGTTAAATGCGCCATCTCCATTGTCCCAGAACATACTCCTCCCTTCTTTAGAATTGGGGAGTTTGATATTTTAAGATAGCAGTTGTTTTGAGGAACATCTGTTGTTGTTGGTATAGTTGCAGCACTATTGTCTTGATGCATCTTCATGGATTGATTCTTCATCCACTAAGATGTTGTGAGAACCAATCATTAGCAGGTTTAACATTATGAATAGAAATTGTAAATGTTTTGTTTGTGAACTAGTGATTCTTCTTTCTAGAGTTCCCTCGAAAGCTCTTATACCACTTTAGTAGGTCCTTTGGTTTTAGGATCTGACTAGCCTTTGTTAAACTATAGATAAACGTTGATAAATCGCTAATCAAGCTATCAGAGAGACACTGACTATGAAATATCAAGTGTTTAATTGCGGAAACTTAACACAAGAATAAATAGAAATGATAATACAATGTGCTATAAAAAGCGCTATGCTTCTATTGATATTTCACAAAACGTACTTCCATAACATTGCCTTATGTTCCTCTTAAACAAATGAAACCCTAATGGCTTTACAAACGTCAAACGGATTATACATATCATTCCTAAATATCTCCTAAGATAGCTCTAAGATAACTATAACGATCAGTTACTAAACAGACATTAACTATAAAACAGAACTAAACTTGACCAGTAACTAACTCGAGTACTTTGAGGCTACTCCTAACCAGTACTAATCATTAGTACTGCAAGACTTAACATAGTACATGCCAGTTAATTAACTTAATAAACTAACAAACTAACCATTACTCTCAACTAACTGGTATCCTACCAGTATTAAGTCTGTTGACAATCTATTTTCCCCATCATAACGATGTTACCTAGAGAAGTGTTTCCCATACTAACTCACTAGCATTAAGTCGACGTTGAATAGGTAATTAGTAACTTTCTTAATGGCACAATTTGAGGTGAATTGTCCCTAGGCGAACTAGATGGGAGATGCGTCTCGACTTTTCGGCTTAGGATTTAGCGTAATATGATGTCGACTTCCAACAGTGAGATGGCGTAAGGGTCTACTTAGTTGCTATGATTATTAATTTAGTTTTCTGTGACAAACACATTTATATGAATACGTACACAAAACTTGATATAAATAGGAAATTAGTTGCTGACAAAAGTTTTATGGTGACTACTCTCAGCAAGGCATGGTCCTTCCTAAATTATACATAGGTGATCAGGATATGTATATTTAAGGTCTAACGATGCGATGCTTATTTTCGTCAAAATAGTATTATGTATAAAGAAGTATCAAAATTTTGTATAAGACGGTAAAATGATTCACAAGGTGGATGTAAGGTTGTTCATAGGATGACAATAAAATGGTTTGCGAGAAACCCTAAGCTGGTTTGCAAGACAGTAGTTAAATAGCTCATGGGGTGATAGTAAAATAATTTATGTCATGAAAATGAAATGGTTTCATAGAGTAAGAACAAGATGATTCATAAGATGATAGTAACGTGGTTTTTGAGATGATTACAAAGTAGTATATAAGATGATAGTGACTTGGTTTATAAAATAATAGCAACTCCGTTTATAAATGATAGCAAAATGATTTATGAGATGGAAACATATTAGTTCATAACATGATAGAGAGTTGTTTTATGATAGTAAATTAGTTTATGAAATACTAGGGAGACAGTTTAGCAAAAACTTTCATATGGTGATGGTAAAACAGTTTTCATTGTGATAAGTCAATAGGTAGTAGCAAAATGGTTTATAAAATGATGGTTTATCAATCGATAGTAAGATGGTTATTAATGACATCGACTTTGTTTATGAGACGATACTAAAAAAATTTATGAGGTGGTATCAAAATAGTTTTCGAGGGAATCACATGACAGTTCATATTGTAATAGTAAGGATTTTATGATTTAGTAACAAATT
>BQNB010080730.1:0-29841 GCA_026074375.1 Tanacetum coccineum
AGTTGATACTGTATGAGGAGTTTGTGGTGTTGGTGTTTGTGATGATGATGGTGGAGGTGGTAGTGGTGGTGGAATATCATCTTGTGATCCAGACATGTTTAGTTTTGGAGGATGGGGGTTTATTACTGAATTTGATTGTTCTTCTTATTCAGAGTTTCTCACAGGCTCTGATACCACTTGTGAGTCCCAAACTAAATAGATCTTTGCAACCTATTAAGGATGATAGCCAAGATGTATAAATACAGTTGACTATATAGAAACACTGATTATGAATACTATGTGTTAATGCGGAATCTTAACACAAGTAATAAGAAAAACAATGAATAACTAAATAATAACTTCTATTAATCTGTTTTAGAATGATTACAGATTACTAACTATTGAGATATGATTTTGCTATGAGATATCTTGAGGTCGTATCTCTAACTATGCCAAGAAGGATCCTTTTATAGATTAAGGATAAACCCTAAAAGGCTTACAAAATGTATACATATCTTTTCCTAAAATATCTCATATATATCTCATAGACGGTACTAACTATTTTCTACTAACGGTACTAACTAACTGATCAGTACTTAACACTTTGTACTGTCAGTACTAACTATTACTAACGGTACTAACTATTTATTCCGTCGGTACTAAGTTATTAAAACATAAATCCTAACAGTTTGCACACGCATCGGTCCACATAAATCCATATGAAGGGTGTTTAGAACTTCCAAATTGGTGTTTTCAGTTTTGGGTTTGTGGGTATGCTTTTTGCTCTTTCCTAATTGACATGCAGAACAAAGGTGATCTTTTTCAAACTTCAATCTAGGTAAGCCTCTAACAAGGTCTTTTCTTGCAAGATCATTGATGGTACCAAAGTTCAAGTGGTTTAAACGCCGATGCCATAACCATGATTTGTGCTTGGAGGCTTTGGATAGCAAGCAAATTGGGGAGGACTTCATCATTTCTTCAACAGAAATAGTGTATAAATTAGAACCACGGGAACCTTTAAGCAATTCAACACCATCCGTATCACGAACATAACAAGAATGATTTCTGAAGGCAACTTCCAAATCCGAATCACAAAATTGACCGACAGAAAACAAATTATGCCCCAGTCCTTCCACGTAATATACCCTGGAGATTACACTATCACCAACGACATAATCTCCATAACCCATAATAGCACCAAAGTGGTCATTCCCGAATCTAACTGTCCCGATAAACTTTTTCACAAAATTCATGAGCCTTGAGCGATCCCCCGTCATATGTTTTGAACAGCCTGAGTCTAAATAGATCTAGTCTATGGAGATTATGCTCCTAGGCTGAGATCCGCTAGCAGCAGTACAACGATTCGTGGCACACAGAATAAGAATGAGAATTAATTACAGTACGCCTAGTGCTGCCACTTTTAGCTGGCGGGATCTGATATTTCTTGAGTATGCTCCTAGGCTGAGATCCGCTAGCATCAGTGCAACTGTTTACTCCTGTAGAAGGAGGCACAGGGACATTAGACTGTTGAGTGTGCATTGGCTCTACATGTTTGTGTGTAGTACTACTTGATGTTGCAATTTGGTCCTCAAAGGTAACTTGCTTTTTCCTAGGGGTGTGTGCATGCTTCTTATCTTGTTGATTGAAGACCTTTGGACAGGTGCCAAACACATATTCTAATAGTTCCTGAGAATGCTTAGTGTAACGGCAAGCAGATGCAAGTGATCTATCTAAAGGTCTCTCAACTTTAGCTTCTTCCACTATTTCGCGAAGTGTATCTACACTTTCCTTAAGATGCCTGAGATAATGTAGATGAACTTCCCTATTGTTCCTATTGCGAGGGGGAATAGGTTCAACATCTATAGCATACTTTCCTGGTGCAAGTACATTTGGTTTAACCTGATTTGTAGTGACACATGAGACCGTATTCTGTAGTTGGACCTTTAGACTCTCATTTTCATTTTTAAGGGCAGTTATCTGTTCTGTATGCTTAGCACGCGTAATCTTGATCGAATCATACAATTCCTTGTAGTGCTGCTTAATCTTTGCATTTTCTGCCCTAAAAAGCTCATTTTGTTCTTGAAGACCATTAACCTTTTCAGTTAATTGTGAGATCTGAAAGTCTCGGGCCCTAAAATCAAGTGTTCGGTCTAGTTCACTACGGGTCTCCTTAAGTTGAGATATTTGCATTTTCAGCTTTTGGATGACGTTGTCTTTTCCTTGAAGTGAAGCTTTCATTTGACCGATCACAAAAACGGAGTTAAAATCAGGAGTATCATTAACGGATGAAGACGGTTTATTCTGAAAACTATCTTTAAGGTTTTGATACTTTAACTGTAAGTTTAGGTGATTTACCTCAAGATTGGAAAACCGGTTTAAAAGTTCATTATAATTATCCTTATGGATATTATCACGTAAATTAGAAAGCTCTGCTTCAAGTTCCAGACAACGGGCTTTGACAACATTATGAGCCTTTTGTATTTCAGTAAATCTAGATACATTAAGCTCAGAATTCGATGCAACATAAAACACTTCTTTAGACAAACCATCAGCGATTATATTATCATGTTCAATAAGAAGGTTTTTCCGTTCAATCTCATCATGTTTCCTATCAACAATACTTTGGTCAAGTTCAGCTTCCAACTCATCAAAGGCATCACTCATTTCTTTAACTTCTTTTGTTAGAGCTTTTTGAATGCCCTCAAAATGTTCTTGAAGAGTTTTGAAAAATGGAATGACCTCCGTGAGGTAACATGTCTTGGTTTGTTCAAAACCCCTTTCCCCTTCAGTGATCCCAGTTGGTGTGATTCTCTTTTTACAGGTTTTCTCAAATTCGGAAAAAAGTTGTCTAAGTGTAAAAATGTTAATTTTCACTTGACTTTTGGTTGGAAGCACTCTGGGGACAAGCGTTGCAGGTGTATTTGGAGGATACACAGTCAACGCTTTGATTGGTCTGGTGTTCTGCTCTTTGAGAGCTTCAGCTTTCATTTTAACAATATCTTGAGACCAAAATATTTGTTCCGGGGTCAGTTGTTTCTGTGACGTGAAGGTCGCTAAAAAATTCTCTTTCGAGTAATTAGGCGGTGTGATATTGACCTTATTATCCACACATTCATTAGCTTTCATTTTATCATGCATTTTCTTCCTAGAAATTTCAGTAAGTTCTAGGGTCTCCTCCCCGTCACGTACTACGGCCGGTGCATGATTGGGTGTGACAATTACATGACCACTATACAGGGCAGGCTGAGCTTGCCTTGCACGATGTAGACATAGGGGGTTCTTGTAGCCAATGGCTACCTTATTCACTTCATCATAATAAGACCTAGGTTTACACATCATGTGAACTGTTTGAATAGACTGGCCTTGTTTGAATAGTTTATCCTCGACCTTATCTTTTAAAGCTTTTAAGTCCAAAAATTCTTCAAGGTATTTGTTTTCTTTCTGATTAAAATCCTTTTTCAAAGATGTAACTTCATCTACCATTAACTTGTTATGTTGGATGGTAGAGGCAAGTTGCAATTTTACAGAATGAAGTTCCTTTTTTAAATTCTCTTCCTTAATATTACGGTCACATATAACTATTCTGAGTTGCTCATCAATCTTTTGTTCCCGTTCAGTTAATTCAAACCTGGCCCGTCTTTCATACAGTTCCACTTGTTCCTTATATGTGGCAAGTTCAGCATTTAACAAATTATTAACTACTGTATTCCAGGGTGTATGAGAGACAGATAGGACATCAGATTCAAGCACATCATTATCTATCATCACATATGCATCATTTGGAACCATAGATGCATCATTTTGTACAACCGGCACAGCGTTGTCCTTTACATACTGATCATAAGGAGTCATATTACTGTCACTCGTATAATCGGCATGTGAGTCAACAACGTGGTTTGGTTGTACATCGTCGTGCATCTCGTGTTCTTCATGATGATCACAAACAGCATCTTGATAGTGATCATGGTCATGTACCTCAGATAAGACGTCCGAATCATAAGACGGACCGGCTTCATCATAAACTGGATCTGCGGATGATAGATTAGCCATGAACATAGTTTGTGCCGTAGGAGCCTCATCAACATCAGAATCATACGCATCACAGTCATCAGCTTGAAACACATTATCCACATTGAGAGCTAAGTCTTGAACCGGTTGCTCATCCACATCTTCATCAATAGCATTGTCCTGTCCACCAGCTAGGAACAATAACTGCTCTTCATCCAAGACTACCCCATTCTCTTGAGCTTGCATCAGCAACATCTTGTCTTTGAAGTATTCGGAGTTCTGTGGACGCTTGGGTTGAGTGCAGTTCCTTGCTATGTGGCCTACCCCGTTGCAGTTGTAGCACTTAACCTGCCTAGCTTGACCCGGATTAGCATTCCCCACTCTGTTCTGTGCTCTCCCATAACCAACTGCACCTGCACCCCGTGCATTATTACCCTGTCCTCTGTTCTGTCGACCCTGAACATTCTGAACAACAACCCTGCCGTCTTGTACTGTAGCTTGATTCCTTGGGTTTGATGAGGTTCTGAGTTGATTGTTTGTTTGAGGAAGGAAGGTTTTGTATGACTGGGTGAGTAAGGCAAGTGTGTTGGTTAGGTTCTCGATTAGGTTGTCAGTTGGAGAAAGTCCCAAATCAGATTGTGAGGTGTCAGCAGAATGTGGTTGATGATATGTGGTCGGTGGATTTGTTGATGACTGAGAATGATAATGTTGAGGTGAAACATTGGACATCAAGGCAAGAGGATCAACTGTCTGTTGTGTGAGACGTTCCAACATCATCTTATTCTCGTTGGCATGTGCCTCGTGTTGCTTCAGGTAAGCATATAGTTGATCAAAGTTTGAATCCTTCAAGCCTTTGTTAAGTTTCACAGCTGTAACAAATCTACCCCATTCAGGCAGCATGTTATTCACAAACTTTGAGTTCAACTGTATTTTTGACATTGTCATCTTGATGTTCCGCATGTCATTAATGAGCTTGGCAAACCGGACATAGTAGTCGTGAATGGTTTCTCCTTTGTTCTGACAAAAGTGTTCAAAGTCATCATACAGTTGTGATTCACGGTCTTCCTTTGTTAATTCTGATCCTTCCAAAAGCATCTTCACATTGTCCCATATGTCCTTTGCATCAGTGTAATGATTAATAAGTGAATAGATATCTTTTGGAAGACCTTGAAGTATGATGTTTGTTGCCCGAATGTCTGCATTGTACCTATCCTTCTCATCCTGTGACAGATCCGAATAAACTCGAGGTCGTTCAGGACCCATATTGATTGGACCTTCAGTTCCTTCAGCAACAATTACTTGCGTGGTCCCCATCTGAAATGGTCCTTCATCAATTGACTTTAAGATGTTTACCCCATTGTCCTTACCCCGACAGTATAATCGAATACGTTGTTGCCATGACGCAAAGTCAGCCTTATCAAGCATAGGTGGTCGGGTATCGGAACCGGCACATTGGATGTCCTCTGAAAGATTAGCCATAGTGATTACTTGTGATATGATTAAGTTGATCGATCAATGATTAGTGATTGTATGTTAAAAGTGATGATTGTTTGTTGGATTAGGTGATATGTTGTTTGATTGTGATTTGGTTTGGTTGAATTAATGTTAACTTAATGTTGATTGAAGTTTTGTCAAAAGGCAGTGAAGTTTTGGGTCAAAACGCAATGAAGAATTATCAAAACGCAATGAAGAGTTATCAAAACGCAATGAAGAGTCTCGAGTCAAAACGCAATGGAGACTCTTAAGGTTTTATCAAAACGCAACGTTGCGATTTGATCAAAACGCAACCAATTAAAAAATTGGGCAGAGTATCCCCTAGTCAAAACGCAACAAAAGTCTTCAAAACGCAACCTGTAGTCAAAACGCAACGACCAAAACGCAACCTCTAGGTCAAAACGCAATGATCAAAACGCAATATGCTTCCTTCACCCAAAACGCAACCAAGAATGTCACAGAAGGTCAAAACGCAACGACGAAGATACGAACTTTTTCACCTAAAAACCCTTAAAAATCACCCTTTTAAACGTTCACTTGGTTTATTTTGCACAACTTGGACCTAGAAAGTTATAACAACTATAAAAACACTAACTTTAATATCACAAACATGAGAATCAAAGAGTGTCAAGAATAAGACCATAAACCTTCTAAAACCAAACTTTTGATCTAAACTAACCAAGGAAACGCACACACAATCTAGCTAATCATCCCATGTGCTCTGATACCAATTGTAGTATACAAGATATCATAACACAAGCAAAAGATGATGGGTTGGCTACTTAATCTTAGAGAGAGAAAGTGCAAGATACTATATTAGCTTAAAATGAACAACCAACCCCTTCCCATGGGTGGGAAGGGGTTTATATACAAGTGTTTGTGAGTATAATGGGCTTGGGTATGGGCTTACACTTGGGTAAAAGACCCGGCCCAATACCGAAAGTCATACGCTTACTTTCTAACTACGAGCTATGCTATACTAAGCGATACACGGGGGTGACCGAGTCTTTTTCATAATCCTAACAGTTGCTTGCTTTACTTGTATATGTGGATGATATTATCATTACTGGTAACAATGTTGCTGAAAATGAAAAGATTAAGGTTTTTCTTAAATCAAAGTTCGTGATTAAAGATTTGGGAAGCTTAAATATTTTATTGGAATTGAAGTTGTTGATACTGAAAAGGGTATAGTCTTAACCAAAGTAAGTATGTTTTGGGTTTGTTATCTGAATATGGCATGTTTGCTTGTAAACCTGTTGATACTCTTTTATTGTCTAAACTGGTTATTTCTAATGAGGCTACTGAAAGTGATCCTGTTTTTCATGAAAGAACAAAGCACCTTGAAATTGATTTGCACTTTATTAGAGAAAAAGTTTTAAAGGGTTTTGTTAAAACTATGAATGTAGATGCAAATGAAATTGCAGATGTCTTTACCAAAGGATTGGGTACAATTCAACACAAAGATTTTTTGAAAAAACTTGGAATGTTTGATATTTACCAGGTTGAGATGAAGGATGTTAAAATATATCATCTTCTTCCTGGTAAAATAGTTCAGGGACTAATTGTGTCTTATTGTATTTTCAGTTTTAGTTGAAAAAGAAGTTCTAGCTTTATATGGCAAGTGTTTGAAAGATTAACAACTATTTTGGTGATGTCTTCGAAGATTGAAATCGGTGTTGGTCAAGGCTATATAAACTGGATTTTCTCCAGTTTCTCTTACTTTTCTGAAGATCTCTCTCTCTCTCAAAAATCCTCTCTCTCACTCTTTAAAGTTATAAACCCTAATTTTGTTAGATCATCTTGATCTTGATCTTGTTATTGTTGTAATAGAACTATTATCCATTTAGATAATAGATCCACAACTGAGTAGCAGTGGATAGTTTGGTTGATTGTTTTCTGATTGAGATTAGTTTTCTGAGTTGTACTTGTTACTCAAATTGAGATTTGAGTAGTTTTTTATAATAAGATTCATAATTTCTTCAATTTCACATGATTCTAGTATTATACGTGAGATTAAAGCAAGTATGTTTTGGCACCATGTAAATATGATAATCCTAGTCTTATGCGTGTAATGATTTTACAACATGTTTGCAAAATTGCAAGTCCCTCACTTTACATAAAACTTAATTATTTTAATTTTACGGAAGTGCAAATTGAACAATATACTCATTTCCGTGACCACGACGTCGTTTTTGGGAGATGGGCTCCTGCCAATTTTTGGGCTGCCGGTTGGACCGGCCCATATGTTTTTTTTTACTTATTCATCTATAACTGGCCCAAAATGAAAAAAAAAACTTTACCTATTTACGACTTTTTATACTCGCGGAAAGATTTTCGAATTGCGAACAAAACGAGCTCAATATTGCAAGGCTTCTGAAATACGCACAATTTTATAAAAAATGTTGAACTTTAATATAATTAAGAAAAAAAAAACTTACAAATCATACCCTCAACTTTTACCTATTTACGACTTTTGTAAGTTTTTATGAGTAATGAAGTAAAGTTTTTCTTTAATAGAAGCTCTCTCCAGGCTCTGAATACCATCTTGTAGGAGTCCAGCCCTAGACTAGATCTTCACGCCTGTTGAGGTTGCACTAGCAGCAACTTATGTAATCTCACAGCCAACCTCTAAAGAGGACTCTAACCAAATGAAACTATTGTTTACTCGGAATATAAACAACAGACGTTAAAGATAGTACTATAAAACATTGATCCTCTATGGATCTTTTTCTATTGTATAAATGAAAAGTGTTTTTCTGATCGATCAATCAGTTACATTCATCCAAGCCGTAAGGTTTCATTAATACCCACGAAACCCTAACCTAAAAGCTAAAATGATAAGTGTTATCACTTCCTAGGATATCTCATGCATATCCCTATTACTAACTAACTTTACTAACAACCCGGAGTAAGCATAATATACCCAGGACTAATATTGTTTCTACCAGCAGAATAATCTTTTGTTGCTGCCAGTAATAAGCTATTACTATTTAACCTTACCAAAGTAGGAACTAAACTACCTAGCTAGAACATTTTTACACTAACACGTAGGATCAAACTCACCATACCTGTTAGTATTAACCTTAATTACAAAATTCTATCATGACTATATAAAAATGACCTGAAAATACGAAATGCTTACGTATCCTACGGTTAGATGTGCCTTGCTCATCCAAGCGCTCAAGTCGCGACACTTGACGAAGTTACGGGTTTAAGTGAAAAAAAAATGAGGATATTTCTCACGGAATTGTGTTGATGAAGAGGCTGTAGGTTTTTAGGTGACTTACTCTCAGCCTGACATGGTCTTCCACAGAATGCCCATAGCGTTAATCAGTTATACTGACCCACCAATATACATAGGTGATTTAGGCCCCTATGTATATTTGAGTGCTATACGATGCAATGTCACATTTTCAGTCAATCATAGTGTGATGTATGAATGTATCCAATCACCCCCCTCACCACCCTCCCCCTTACCAAAACTGAAATAGTCAATGGTTTATAGGCATTGAAATCGAGTTGTTTGCCAAAGCCGATAGATCCATAGCAAGCTATCACAGAATTATCCCGAACAACGCCAGAAGCAGTCATAGAAAAAATGAACGTAAAGAATTATTCAATCAACCAAAATGAACGTAAAGAGTCGTGTTCAAAAGGTAGGAGCTCCAAAGTAACACATATGAGGTGACAAGTTAATTGTCGTACTCCCATCAACTAGAAGACTTCAAAATGATGCGATTACACGAAACACATGTGCGATTCAAAATCATAAGATAGAGTGTCCAACTCGGTTCAGTTTCTGAAATAGTAAGGTAATAGTGGAATTTACAAATATGTGATATCTCTTCGATATCATCAAAGGATAATAAAGTAAGTCACGTAAATTGATCAAAAGTTAATCGTAAGAGATCAAGAAGAAATTAGCCCATATGCATAGGTATCCTTATATGATACCAGTATTAACGCTTAAGGGAGTAAATGAGAAATCGGGAAGTACACGAAAACCAAAGTGATCAATATTTATATAACGGACCGATATAAGGTAAATAGTAAGACGTCATATGATCAGGAGTAAGGAGAACGAAATCATAGTCATAGTATTAAATATCAATTATCCATGTAATAGTCAGATAGGATACAAAAACTGAGAGAGGTATATTAAGACTTTACTTGAAGAGCAATGCCGCGCTTTTATCACTACAAATCATCTCCCCCCCCCCCCCCCCCCCCCCCCCCCCCCCCCCCTATCAAAGATCTTAAAGTTTTTCGGAAAAACCGTTATGTTTAGTATTGGGACCCGAAAACGGACCTAGTTTCTTTATACTACGTAGGCTACTAGATTCCAATCTGTAAACACCCTCCAAAAATCACAACACAGAGATTTACCACTTTGGATCCCCCGGTGCCTTACTTCTATTAGTCCTTACGCCACAAAGTTTCACAGAAAAATGCCATAAAAGAGACGGTTAGAATAAATTTCGCCATTTCATTATATTAA
The DNA here is from genome assembly GCA_026074375.1 of Tanacetum coccineum. Classification (NCBI taxonomy): domain Eukaryota; kingdom Viridiplantae; phylum Streptophyta; class Magnoliopsida; order Asterales; family Asteraceae; genus Tanacetum; species Tanacetum coccineum. Next base: position 9,980 of record BQNB010080730.1, read on the forward strand.
TATCAGAGTTACACAAGGGCTATCCATTATTAAATGCCAATATGAAAAAATTTTGTTATAAAACATTGTGTCGAATTGGTACTCAAGTTAGTAAGCGGGGGTACTATCAAAAAAAAAATCCTTCCCCCTGCACGCAGCGACTCTAATGCTCGCCAATGCCTCCTACTACAAAATAGATAACCATGCATGAACAATACATGCAAAAACGTCAACATAATGTTGGTGAATTCATAAGGTTTAAGATACAAGCGAAGTGTTGAAATAATTTAAGAACTATTTCAAAGTAAAGTAGCGTTACAGCATATTTCAAAGTATTATTTAGGAGAATCCGAATAGTGATTTAATAAAATCAAGAAGTATTTAAAAATGGACCACAAGACTTAAGTAATGGTGGACTAAGTATGTATTTTGAAGTCCAAAACATATATTGTAGACAGGAGAATCAGATTCACCAAGTCTAAATATATAATAGGTATTATTGCACTAAGCTCATGACATCGAAGCCCGATTCGTAATTCTCTAGGAATTGCACCAGTTCGTAATTATAAGGGATTTGCCACAGTTATTCGAATTATAAGGAATTGCACCAGTATCGTAATCTATAAGGGCAATTGCCACAGTATTCGTTATTATAGGATATTGCACCAGTATTCGTAAACTATATAATGGGCAATTTGCACCCGTGTTTCTTTTTTTTTTAACCTTTTTACTTTTTTTTTTTTTGTTTATTTTTTTTTTTTTTTTTTTTTTTTTTTTTTTTTTTTTTTTTATTTTTTTTTTTTTTCATATTTTTCTAGTCGGCCTCTTACGGCCTAATTGCATTTCAGGCTAGAAATCTGGATAGCATACAATTTGAAAACACTTTGTACAAAGTAAAACAACATGTCCAAATTTTTACGGTTTCAAATAATAGCGTATTCACCTGATCTCAAATCATTCACGTAAACAAATCAAGCTTAGTTAAAAATAGTCAGGTAACGCTTAGATATAGAAATCAATAAGTTTACTTGCGTAAACTATGAGCACGTATTCTCACCTCCGAAAAACAGTTTATGAAAACCATAAAAGATAAAAGGTTGGCACTATTGAACTCACTCCTCCAGAAGTGAAGTGGAAGATAAGTCGAGTGATATGAATGAAACGCGTCCCGGAAATATCCGAAAGAACCTAAGACTAGATATTGCGGTCTGCTATAAGTTACTAAGTACTAATAAACATATATAATTCTATATAGGAGCTACATCTCACTCATCTAATTGTAGTTTGTGAAATACTGTTTAAATCGCATTCTGAATAAATCAATAATCATGTAATTTGAACTCGCATAATCGCGTAACTAGTTTAATCGCCTTTGTAAAATAATATTTATAAAGTTTAAAACAAGTATAAATATTATTTAAGTGTTTCCAAAATGTTTCGCAAATTTTTTTTATTAAAAACGAACCAACACTATTAATCTCAGGAAATAGTGCACAAGTTATAAAATAGTGCGTAACTTTCTCGTTTTAAGCCCGTTTCTTATGTCCGCGCTTTCGTATTAAGACGGCGTATCAAAATATGACATTTTTGTATTTCATGTCCTCTGGTGAACAGTACTTTTACTGTTCGTGGCAGTTTTATAAATTTATTTTTATAAATTTAGTTATCGTAAAACCCGTAAATGGCGTATCTTATTCGTTATAGCTCCGTTTATAGCGATTCTTTCGAGTACGTTCTCGTGATTAAAAGTTCTATTTATTTATGATGTTTTCCAAAAATAATTGTCTCTGATGAACAGTAACTTTTTATAAAATTGTTTTTATAAAGGTATTAATTATCGTAAACTCGTAATTAACGCATCTCCTTCGTTATAAATCGGGTTTTCAAGTTCTTTACATGCTTGGAATCGTCATGAGACGTACTATTTTTATAACCTATAAAATCCATGCTTTAAAAGTCGAACTCAAACAGCCCCTTTTTAATACATATATATTTATTTATATAACTTTGTTTTTATTAGTTTTTAGTTTAGATAAAATACCACAAGTCCTTTACACTTTTACATGTTCATAAACTTATATAAGTAACTTTTCTAAACCATTAACTTATATATACTTTATATGATTTAATCAACACTTGAACAATATTTATATTCCCATTACAACATGTAACAATATCCAAATAACATATGACAAAGTGTAACTGATGACGTATAGTACGCATAACAGGCCTATGGGCCTGGACTGTACTAATCACATGTGGCCCCTAGCCTTGGCCAGGATATGGCAACATTAATCAGCATTTAATGTGATTAGTCAGCATCCAATCAGCATTTAATGTGATTAGTCAACATCCAATCAGCATTTAATATGATTAGTCAACATCCCATCAACATTTAATGTGATTAGTCAACATTCAATCCTATATTAATATGCATTTAATGTGACGACTCACCTATAAAAGGGGGTCCTCTGACAACCCAATTGGTATGATGATTCTCTACCACCTCTTTACTATATGCTTATAAAACCGTGTCCTGACAAAACGAAAGTTGTACTACAACTTCCATCCCCATGGAAAAGTCCTTGCCGTTATTCAAAACCTTGAAGAGGTGCATCAAAAAAAGTGACTTTCGCTGGACCCCAAAAGCGGAACAAGCCTTCAAGCGGAACAAGCCTTCAAGCAAATAAAGCATCATTATTTGCTGATTATAATCTATCTTAGGGATTAAAGCAATGGTGATATTGTTAAACCCTAGCTCATAGAGACTTTACCTACTTACCGCTTAACGGCAATCTATACACTAGTAGTCCACTTGTCCAACTATCCAATGGAATTAGAACGTTATTTGTTGAATTATCTAGGTCACCTGCTAGTCAACACGATCAATAAACCATTGGCAATATCCAATTAAGTAGTTAAGCCCGAAGCGTATCTTAGACACAGACTTAGAAGGACAATATTTGTGTAACTATTATTCTAGGTGTATAAATTACTAGGTAATAAGGAAAGTATTACTTGAAAAATGTATAAGTTGTAGTTTATTTATAAGTGTATTACTTGTAATGTAAATGTTCTAGCTTGTTTCCTTTATGGAAATTTTGGCTCACTTGATGAATGTAGGTAAAGTTTTATAAAACTTTGGGTATGGGGTTTTATATAAAATAGGTATTTGTTGAAGCGTAGATAACTTTTGGTGGTTCCGGAACGCCTAAACGTATTTATTTACGAAACGTAAATACTTTACGAAATCAATAAAAATAAAATATAAAAGTTAATTTTTATATTCCAGCTTTGTCTTGTAGGTCCTCCATCTTTAATATGTTTTGTCATAATCAACTCAAAGTATAATTTCCAACATATTTTATTAGTAATTAGCTTATTACTCTTTCATAAGAGTGATCTGCGATTTGCTTTTACTATATATATACTATAATTGATACAAATCAGACCTCCACTATGTGGAATATTAGAGGAAAAACTTGCTCATCAAGTTCAACTCTCTTAAACAAGAGTTGTCCTCAGGTAGATATGAACTTATTGACTTTAAGAATACTAAAGCCCATAAACTTTCCCTTTAAATTGAGATTTCTAGATTAAATTTGGATAATGAATCTCTGAGAAATGAAGTCTCTGATTTGAAAAAGGTCATTAAGAAATGGACCTCTAGTAAAGTCACCTTAGATCAAATGTTCTGAAAACATTGTCTATGCCCTAGGTGGAAGAGGCAAAAGATAGGAAATAATTTCCTCAAAGGAAATTGTATTCATCAAGGAAGAAAAAACTCCCACTGAGACTGTACCAAAGGGCACCTCTGACACAAAATCAGAGTGTGATATTCAGGAACCTCTACATCCTCTTCCTAAACTTTTAGGGGCTGAGCCTATTGATACATCAAATGATGTAATACCACTTGCTGACTTGATTCAGAGCTCAACTGTCTCTAATAAAACTAAACAGGTCACTAAAAAATGAATCATCGGTCAAAACAATCAAGAAAAAGGCTCAGACCAAGTCACCTTCTGTCCTTGACCCTAGTCCTGATAAGAAAGCTGACTTATCCACTGAGCAACTTCTTTTTACCTTGATGAAAAATCAAACCTTCATTTGAAAACTCTTTAGCTGTTTCACAAATAGGGAGTTCTAAGTCAGTTAATGGCAAACAAAAGACTAGATTTGGACCTTGTAAACATTGTAGCTCCAAAAATCACCTCTTAGAGGACTGTTATAATCAACCTAAGTGTTTTACTTGCCAATCTACTGACCACCTATCTCAACTTCCAACTGCATAAAAGTAGTAGGGCAAATACTATCATAGTTTTCCACCCTTCTTTTGTTTTCCTTGCATCGACTGTAGGGTAGTTTGATGAGTGCCTCTTAATACTATCTTTCTATTATTGTAAGTATACTCCATTACCAAATTCTTAAAATCACACCTAATCCACCCTAATGTTGACAGCCATTAAATTCCAAGTACCATCTCACACCCTCCCAATGGCATAATCATAACATCATTGGTATAGGTGATCCCCTGTAACTCCTAAGAGAAATCTTTACATTCATACAAACTATTCATGACATGTCCATTTTCCATAGACACCTCTAGTGGAGATATCTTCCTAAGTTTGCATCTCAATTTCCTAGCAGTGTTCCAATACAAGAAATTATGTGTGTTTCCACAATCTATTAGTGTATGAGCCACATTTTTCCTTACAAAGCCCTTAACTCTCATAGTCCTATAAGTGTTCTCCCTAGACAAGGCATTTAAAGAAATCATGGGTGGTTCATCAATCAAATTGGTAGTGCAAGCATTCATGACTCCTTCCTCAGTTAATTGCATATCCCCATCCTCCTCCATTTCCTAACTTCCTTCTATTACTTCTAAAGAGTACAACTGGCCACTACATTTGTGGCCTCGTACAAACTTTAGTCACAGTAAAAACACAACTGCTTAGCTCTTTTTCTTCTAATTCCTGTTGAGTTAAATTTTAATAGGCCTGTTTGGTTTAGCAGTTTTAGAAGTTGCAGGCATAATTTGACTACTTCTAAAATTGGTTCCCACACTATTATTAACAACTCCTCCCACAATACTAGTCTTAGGAGTAGCCAACAAAGGTGCAGATCTACTCTTAGATACAATAATATTGGCCTCTTGCATTTTAGCTAAGCAATAGCTATCAAGTAAAGTTGTAGGTTTAAACTTCTAACAGCTAAACCTATATCCTCTTTTAATCCACCAATGAATAATCTAATAGCATAAGACTTAGTCAATTCAACTTTATTCATTAATGATTCAAAGAGATCTCAGTATATAAGTAGTCTGGCTGAGGTTCTTAAGTTCTACCATAGGATCCTCAAATACTGAATCAAACCTCCTTTTGACCTTAGTTTCATACCTCTTCCAAGTCACATTCTCATGAAACTTCTTGATAAACTGCTTATGCCAATTTAGTGCCTTATTAAACACATGCATTGACACTAGCCAAATCCTTTGAGCATCATCATCTATACCATCCAACAAAAAGAATGGTGAATTCTATATAACTAGCATTGAACATCCTCCCCATTGAACTTAGGAAACTCAAGTTTAGTCAATCTTCCATACGGATTGGATCCACTACCTCCTTTGTGACTAGTGACTTCCCTAGCTTTGAGGTTATTGATCTCAGTAGTTGCAAATTACTGAAACAATAATAAGCCTGTAATATTCTCATTTATTTGATCTACAACAGTTTGAATTCTCACTAATCCATTTTCCACAATATTAGGTGTAACTAATAGAGTGTTTGGATCATTAGGTTTAGAGGATTATGTAGTAACCATGATTAAAAGTAGTTATTAAAAGATTGATGATGTGAATTGATGAAGGTGTTGAAGTGTTATGGTGGTCAGAAAAGTGTAATTGATCATAATGGTTACAAGTCAAAATGACTCAAGGACCATTTATGCACATTTCTAAAGTTGAGGGACTGAAGTGCAAGTTTCATAATTCTGCTATGTTTTCCCGCCCAAAAATAGTTAATGATCGTCTTGCCTATAAAAGGCTTTTCCATTTCATTTTGTCATTCCTATCTTGAATTTGTAACTCATTTCTCTATGTAATCATCCTATAAACGTTCCATTGTAATCATACCACATCTATCCAATAACAATCCTATTTTTGAATTGTGATTTCTTATTTACAATTCCTAATTGTGTTGTTGCCATTGTTAAAGTGTTTTATGGTCTAACTGGCTACTAAATGCTTGTTACAATTGGTATCAGAGTGAGTAAATAATTCAAAACATTTTCTTGACAAAGAGCTGGCAAATGCGTATTTTGGGTGCACATCCTCTAATCAATAGTAAAAATCAGGTTAGAGCCTTAACGGAAAAAAAAACTCAATGACTTACCAAAGAGGTTTAGTTAGGGTTTAAACTGACATAGATCTGACGTCAAGCACTATTGTTGTCAATCTGTAATTACATGAAACATGTTATGAGTTTTATGTTTACTGAATTACGAAGGAAGCTTCGGGCTTTCTGATGTGGGTTTTGCAACTCGCAAGGAGTTTTATAATCCCCTAGGCAGAGTACCTAACTGTTGTAGTGTAGTAAGGCAAGACTCGGGGGTTGTTATCTTTCTCTAGGGGAATAGGTTGGGAAGGCTCGAACAAAATCTAACAAAGGTCTAAAGGGTTGAGAGAAGATTCTTTTTGTATTTTTGTATTTTTATAAAAGCAAGTAAAAATCATATTTTGAGAGGTTGGTTGGTTTTTAACTAATTAAACTAAAAATTAAATCTAAACTATTTTAGTGATAACTATATGGTAAACGAACGTATTTACTTAATCATGCATTACTCCTTATTATGTTTCTCAAAATTATGTTGCTTTGTCACTCTTGTAGTGATTTGTGTAAGTATTTCCTAAGTCATGAACGAATTACACGAACCCGCCATCTATGTAATATTTCGTTAAGGCAAGACACAAGTAAGGTAGTATGAAGACTATTACAAGGCCCCTAAGAGTACATTACATGCATTTAAAACACATAAGAGGGATCAACCATATTAGGGGTAAGGTAGTATGAAGATTGTTACTGATGGTATCCTTTCTACACACTCGCGTTTCCCTAGACGTCTATGCTAATTTAATATCTTATGGCTAGTTTTCTAAATCCTAAAGCGCACATCCATCACAAGAAGCAACACAATAAGGATCTACATATTAAATTTCATGCAATCATAAGTAAATACTAATGGATCTAGTCGGGCATATTATAAAGAAGTAAAGAACATAAATCAATCGAACAACACATAGACATATTGAATGACAAAAGATAAAGGATCTCACTTGATTTGAACATGAGTTAATGGCAGATACAAGAGGGTTTTAACACCCTAAAAATGGCCAAAGTAGCAGCCAAATTCGTCTTTTAAAACTAGGGTTCGGATCCTAAAAGTTACACACTAAAAACCCTAAAACGAGTTTGTATATATAGATTTTCAAGCGCGATGGCATCACAAGGTTTCTGGCATTGTCGCTCCACTGAATCCTCTAGGGTTTCTTTTAAGGCGGCTATGTTCTGACGCCGTCTTAGAAATCTTGACTCCGTTGCTTGTATGATATGACGCCATCGCTAGGAATTGCAATGCCGTCTCCAGGCACTCTACGGAATTCTTCAAAAGACTTTGGTGTAGAGTTGCAGTCTTGTCCATTTCTTCTCCAATTGAGCCTAAGTCACGTGTTTTTCCTCCAAAAGCCATCCAAATGCTAAAAACGCAAAAACAAACGATTAAGCACATAATCTGGGCATATTTGCATGATTTGGGGGAACCGAAAAAGTGTATAAAATGACACCTCAACAATACCCATACACTTGGATTTCTGTCCTCAAGCAAATGGGCTTTTCTTCCTAACAATAACATATCGGGGCATTTAACTTTAATCTTTAAAGGATTTTATGACACAACATTTCTAACCTCGTAATTAAAAGCACGAAATCAAATCTAGTAATTATTACCTTTATAAGATATCATTTTCAAAATAAACCAACGTTGTGAGAAAATAATATTTTTACGGGTACTAATTCGTCATTAAAACTAATTTTTTTATATACTTAACGAACTTTTCACTTCACTTGACAAGCATATTCATCTTATATATCTTTTAGATCATTTTCGTTAGTTTAATATTTAGTTTATATTAGCTTATTTTTATATTATTAGTATAATTAAAAAACCAAAATTAAAAGATATTCAAGCATCAAATAAGAAACATAAATGTAAATCTCAATTCAATTATCATTGGGATACGACTCTGAAAGATTTAATTATTACTTTTACTAAAGTGATTCTTATTTCTAACGGGATACTTAATATTATATACATACGGCTAGAACGTATTTATACGATATCAATACTCAATACATAAGCTAACTAATGACCCGAATTGAGATGGATTAATATAACATGGAGACTATCGAACAAATATGGGGGTAATGATTTAACTTTTCTTCCCCACGATTCCGCAAAATAAATACTACCATTAATCCCATTCGTCCCAAAACTGTATATACAAGGATAAGGACTTAGCAACCATGTACTCAAATAATTAACTTGGGTTAAAACAATAATGTACTAAAAACGAGTACATACAAGGAGGCTAAGGCGATTTGGGTGTAATAATTGGTTAAGGGTAACAATGCTCTTTATTAATAATCTGGAATCCACAAAAAATTACAAGAACCGTGAAAAGGATAGGCTCGGAGGGGTGTACTAGGGGAATCCTACACTAAAAATGAGTGCATGGCAAGGGTATGAGATAGTTATATGATCGAGGTGACTATAGTAACAAATACATGTTTAAAACATGGGTTAATCCTAGTGCCTCTTATCATTTAGCAAATCCTAATACTCACTATGCGGTCTCAGGATGCATCATAAAAACAAGTTCTAGAATTTAATATACTACTGGTACACTCTCATATAATTTTAACCGATACCAATGCTCCAGAAAAGGCGACAAAATCACATATGCACGAACACATCCATGAACGCGACACATGCAATTGCTTAGATCTTAACTCGAGAAAGCTAAAGGTAAAATTATCTTAGGTATCAAAAATGGATACCTGAATTCCTAAAGATCTAGGGGTGAACCTCACATTTTTTTGGGTGGATTTTTAAAGGGTTTTTGTGCTAGTCATATAATTTATATCCATGAGACGCAATTAATACTTGGTTTTCATCGGTATGTGTCATAAAAAATTAAAAATTTTGTGAAAATTACCGTCTATGCTATGTTTCAGTATATTACTCATCATTTTAAGGAACAAGCAAATGGCAATTGAAGGAATAGTTTCTAAGGCTTATTTCCCCATGCACTTAAGATGAACATTGTCCCCAATGTTCTTAAAAGTACTCGTAAAACGAATAAAGGGAAAAGAAAAAGAGTAAAAGAAACTAGTACTCCCCTAGTTTGCTCAATAATGGAGAAGAAACATATGATAACTGGCTAAATCGGCATCCAAGAATCGTCCACTGAAACTCCTAAGAACTCGTAGGCTTCTTCTTATCAAATATAACATGTAAATCAAAGACAAGAAACAACTACATCTGGCATAAAATCGGTGGGATAATTGTAACAATTCACATTTTCACGTCATTCTACGTCGATAAATATTCAACTATTTATTTTAAACTTTTACGCGTTCACTTTTAATTTTCAACTTTTAGTTAAATCGCGTAAACTAAAAATCAACATAAAAATATTTTTACAAAAATAATAAAATAATTCGAATTTTCACAGGTCTGAAGGCGTGACGCCGTCAGGAAAAATCTTGACGCCGTCTACAGACACTGTGAAAATTTCACATTCGTTTTTTTTGGAAAAAAAATTGCACGTAATTCTATTAGTTATTTCTTGTAGAAAATACTACGTAAAACCTGAGATTAACCATTACAATTGTCATTCAACAAGTGTGATCCATAACACTTTGATTTATATCTATAAAGCATTACACGATTGAAAAGTTATACCTTGTGTTATTAGTTTTCATTAGTGTTATATTATTCCATATAGACGTGTTAATTGGGACTTTCAGGTGGTATCACAACGGTTTGATTTATAAAACAATTTTATAACCGTTCTAAGTTTTTAAAATCAAGATTCAATCATGTCTGGAATTCTTCCACCACCTCCAGTTACTAGTTCTAGAAATGCTGGAAATCCAAATAGGGTAGAAGATGCTTTTCAAACTGACAACACTAACAACACTAATACAACCCCCGAATGTTGTTAATGAGGATCTCCTACAACTTCTTGATTCTAGGAGAGGTTCTCTTGTCACAAATGTTCCAGCTTTTGACGTGGATGATTTCACCAGTTAGAAAGATAGGTTCTTAGTCTATCTTGATGGTCTTGAACCTTATCTTCTTGAAATACTAGAAAATAGACCCTATGTTCCTAAGTCTCCTGCATCTACTTTGGAAAATATTTAATCAAACCTCAAAAGCAGTGGTCTCATGATGACAGAAGACATGCAAATCAAGATAAGAGATTGAAAAGCATTATCATCTCTTGTCTACCCAATGATGTGATGAAATATGTCATTAAATGTGCCACTTCAAATACCATGTGGAAATACTTAATTAAATAAGTCATGAAGGTGACCATCGGATACAAGAGATACCAAAAGGTACATAGACTTATGTCAATTAATGATGGTGATGAAAGGAAACATGTTCTAGATTATACAAATGCAGACCTCCACTATGTGGAATATTAGAGGAAAAACTTGCTCAGCAAGTTCAACTCTCTTAAAAAAGAATTGTCCTCATGGTAGATATGAACTTATTGACTTTAAGAATACTAAAGCCTACAAACTTTCCCTTCAAAATAAGATTTCTAGATTAAATTTGGATAATGAATCTCTAAGAAATGAAGTCTCTGATTTGAAAAAGGTCATTGAGAAATGGAACTCTAGTAAATTCCCCAATATCCAACTTTATTATAATCGGTAATATTTTAGGTTAAGTATTTATAAAATATTAAAGTTTTGTATTTGAAGTCCTTTCGATCTGACAGTTTTCCTGCTGAAATCCTGAAAAGTAAGACTTTCTGATACAATTTTGCGGTAAAATGCAGTTTATGTAACCGGGAATTTTAAATGGGTGTATTGAGTTCGTAAATGAATCATTTATTATGAATTCGTTTTCCTATTATAGAGTTGGATTTGAGGTTTTTTAGTGCTTTCGTGGAAGTTTCCCGCATATAGCGAAAAATCGTCACGTAACGCGTACCAGTTTTAATTAAATGTGGAGATTTATGAGGTTTGGGGATGAGTAAGATGGGTTTAATAATTTAATAAATTCATAATTTTGGAAAGTAACGTTAGTTTAATTTGATAAAACGTGAACGTGATATTTTGAAAGTTAGCAGACAAACGGTTGTTTCCGTTAAAATTCGTTAAAAGACTGTTACCGTCCGTAAAAAGTGAAATTCCAGAGTGAAAATGAATTTTCAAGCCCATATTTGGTGATTTGAAAGTGTTATATAAGATAGGAAGATCAAGGTTCGTTTAAGTTTTTGTCAAAAAATTCAAGTTTTTGGTCGAGGGGAGTCGGGCCATACCGGCTCCAAATTATTTTTGTAGAAATTTAAAGAGATAAGTGTCATGTGAATAAACCCAGTTTTATGGAAAATATGATTTTTTAACGCAAACAACATATAACTAAGTTGGGTTGACGATTTTAAATAAATGAGAATTTAGCAATAAAGTGATCCGACAAACAAAAGGAAAGCCCGAGACCTCCTTGGATCCCATTTTGGACGCCTAGGGGAAAAGGGGACAAGATGGCTAAAATTTTGCCATGATGTCTCACCTAGTACCATAAATACTACCTCCACAACCTTATCCCATTTCAACATACATACACAATTTCGAAATCAAAAAAATAAACTCTCTCTCCTTTTTTGCTCTCTATATTCGGCCGAATCCCAAGGAAGGAGAAAGACACAAGTTTTGAAGATTTTGCCAAAAACACGGGTTAAGATTTTATTATTGGGTTGATAACTAATAGTTTCGGGTAGAAGAAACAAGGTTTTTAGTCTTATTCGCGCTTCACAAGCGAACCAATCACATCAAAACAAGTAATATTTTATTAACTTTGAATTTTAAGTATGTACATTTGCTGATTAAGTGGTGATGTCTATACGCAGTTGTACAAGTTTGAACGCCAAAAGATGTGGGGATCAAAACTTTGAATCAAAAGTATAAAAAGGGGTGTTTATGCATCGGCCTAAGAAGAAAAGGAAGAAAAGGTTTTTGAGTTTAAATAAAATGGTTGTTGTGGTAATTTTTCGTTTTATTTGGGAGTTTTGCTTATTCAATAAGCTAGGATATGGCTTATTGGGCTTATATGATTTTTATATATGAGATTGTCATGTTGGACAGGCCCAACAAGGGTGTGTTGGTTTGCTCGCGGCCCAACAAGGGTGTGTTGGTTTGTTTTGAGCCCGACAAGGGTGCGTTTGGGTTGGTTTTGACCTAATTTGGGTGCGTTTGGCTAGTCCGGCCCATTTAGGGTCTGTTTGGTTTTGGTTTGAGGGTCATAAAGGGCTCGGCCCATTTGGTTTTGGCTTATTTGGTGATAAGCTTATTCGGTTATAAGCTTATTTGGTTTTGTCTTATTTGGTTTTAGCTTATTCGGCTTTGGCTTATTTGGTTTTAGCTTATTCGGCTTTGGCTTATTTGGTTTTAGTATCTTTCGAGCTCATAGCTCATTTTGGTTTCGACATAATCAGGCCACGGCCATGTGTAATTTCGGATTAATATTGGTTCGGCTTAATGGGCTTAAGGCCCATTGGGTAGGTTATAAATAAAATAATGTAAAAAATGAAATATGGAATAGTTCTCTATCGTACTAAGCATTTGAAACCATGATGGATCCATATGACCCAATAATAAATAAAAGAGTTTGTGGACTTTTATAAATGAACTAAAGAAAGTTGTGTTGGATTAAGAGGGGAATTTTCTTTGGACTTGTCGATTTTGAAGGGGTTATTTTGCCACGGTTAGATAAATCATGTAGAAAGTAATAATATTCTGTTGACGAAAAGCGTCGAAATTGTGAAATTTTTTTTTGGATTAAGGTTTAATACCTTGAAAAAAGTCATGAAGACGTACGGGTCATGCCAAATTTTTGAAAGAATTATATACTTAGCGTTTTGCTAAAAAGAGGTAAAATTTTCAATGTTTTAACAATAAATGGTTATTTAACTTGAAAATTTAATACAATACGAAAGATGTAATTCCTTGAAACTCTTCTTAAATATTTACTGTTTATAACCGTTGTGTCGATTTTAATTGAGGAAATGGAAGGGTGAATCTTAAGGAAGATTAAGTGTTGAGGTAAAAGCTTTTGGACATATTTAATGTCAAAACATTCTACCCTGTTAGCCCGATAATAAGACAAAAATTATAATAAAATATTATTTTTTTTAAAATTATCAAGTAATCATGTATATATATATATATATATATAAATATATATATCGTATCGTCTACGGAAATGTGGATTATTTATTTTTGGCTTGTGAGCTCTTGCTCGTTTCTTTAGTTAGTTTTTTCGTGGGGTATTTTGGTCGGTTGTATCGTTAAACAGTTTGAGGTGTTTGAGTTGTATTATGTTGATGTCGCACTTTGCCCAAAGTTTTTTTTGATTCGTTTTCCGCGTAATTACCACACAACCATAAAATGAGATAAAGTGTTGATAATGAGATAAAGTCTTGGTAACAAGACGGCAGTTTTTGTATTGAGATTAACGGTATGAGATATCGAGTTTGGAATAATATAGATTTGGAATGGGTTTTGGGATGAAAATGAGGATTTTGCTTGAGTTAAGGTGAACACTTGTACAATAAGATAATTTTGTATGAGTATTGATATAGTGAGTATATATTAGGTCGTTGCTAGGTACATTGTGCGCTTGCATAGAGATTTATTGTGTTCTGCTTGTTTGAGATTGTGTGGTTGCTTTGATTGCTCATTGAGGTGAGTTCTCGTAGCCCCACTTTTTACTGGTTTTTCCGTTGGGGGAAAATGATACTCAAATGGTTTTTTTTTGAAAGTTTTTGGAAATGATCTGTGCGAAATGTGGTTTTGTTTTTGGGACAAGATATGTGCTTATGACTGCTATGTGAATATTATGTGTTGTATGATTATTTGGATCGGATGGGTATGCCTACCCAGTATTGGTGATATTATTGGATCGGGTGGGTATGCCTACCCAGTATTTGTGTGATTATTGGAGCAGATGGGTACGCCTACCCAGGTTTGTGTGTGGTCCTGCCCTAATTTTAGTGCTTCAGCTGGTAGGCCCTTTAGGTGCGTAAGTGACATATGGTTATTGATTAGCGGTGATGCTAAGGTTGTTTGCATATATTCACTGTCATATAGCACTATTGTCCATTGTTGAAATATTGGCACAGCTTTTGGGTTTAAGGTCAAACCTACGAGCTCACCAACATTATTGTTGACGTTTTCGAGTATCATTTTTAGGTGTGTCAAATCAAAGGTATGTGATTGGTATTGGAAGAAGAAAGATGTAACCCAAGGGGACTGGGTAGAGATGGATGTGGAATCGAATTATGTTAAGATTTTAACTTGCAAAGTTCTGTAAAACTTCAGTTTTATGAATGTAAACTATAAAGTGTATGATCTTGTATCTTGTGCGATGAATGGTATCGTCGCATCCCGTGTTTCCACCATTGACGGGATGTGACAGATTGGTAGCAGAGCCAAGGTTATAGAGAATGCCGGTTTTTATAAAATAAAAAGCGCAACTATAACCAGAAAGTGAAGTCTATTTTAGTAAAACCTCGAACATGGCGAAAGTTGAATAACCCGAGCAGTTAATGGTATTATTCCTAAGCTACGCATAGCCTGATCAACTATGCTTAATTCAGGAAGGACTATAAAATGATGGGGTTAGTTTTCTAAAGCTATGTTAGAGGGATGGAAGGGATGTGTGAGTAGTGTGACCACTTGAAAATGATAAGACGTAAAGTGATAAGAACACTTGCGAGTGTTGAGATTGAGATTGTGTTGATTTAAGGATTGCCTTGCTGCCTTAGTAGTAGTAGTGTGCGATGCCTAGAGAGTGTAAGTAAAAAATCGTCGCGGGTAGCGATGATTGATTGTATGGTGTTGGCCATGCTTGCCTTATTTTAGTGGTTTGCCTTGAGAATTTGTGGATATTCTCTTGTAGCGACGTGATTTTGGAAATGTAACATCAGTGGATTATGTGTCTTATGTTGAACCATTGTGCCTGTTTCGGTATCTGAACATGGTCAGTTGATTATCGATGTTTGTATTTACCGTTGTATGAAATAAATATATAAATGATATATATATTATATATATATATATATATAATATATATATACTAGAATATAAATATATATATATTATGATCTGTATATGTATTGTATATATACGATAACGGACGCCTAATATCAAACATATGGGTGGTTTTGTATAATGTAAGCAATAATGATTGCTATAATTTTGGAGTAAAAATATTTAATACTATCAACCCATTTACCTTTTAACACAGGATGTCTACCCCATGTTATGTGACCCAAAGAGTTCCACCCAGGCTGACGGAGCTCAGAACTCCCGAGTGCCCGTTTCACTTCCTGAGGATCCCTATAAGGCCATTAGGCAGGCTTATTTGGATGGGACGGACACTGAGTCTGAGCCTTTCGAGAACCCTACTGATACTGAGACACCTGAGTCACCCCTCGCTATAGCACCACCCGTTTTGGTTCCCATTCTCCGTAGGACCACACGTATGGTTGTGCGCGTTCCACATGCAATGTCATGTGGCCTCTCTGCCGGTATGGCAAAGGTGGCAGCTATGTTTGAGTTCGCGCTTCGTAAGAGATTTCGGTCCTCTTGCGAGAGTTCGCCATCTGTGTCGCCACCAGACCTTCCTTTAAGGAAAGTCGTTAATGGTACGTCTGAGTTAGTAGAGGTAGTGAAGGAGGATAATGATGAGGAATAGAAGAGAGTATGGATTTCCAGACAGTGTGAGTGAGTACGCAGAGGAGTGGAGGTACCTATTGCAGAGGATGAGGACCTACTGCTGAGGAACAAGTGTCTTACAACGTGTCCAGAGGTCCCCCGTATGGATTATGAGGATTATGATTTTTAGATATAAGACTCATGGTAGTGATAAGTGAGGGTCCGCTGTATAGACGACGAGGGACATAGTGTAGAGAGTGATGGACTTGGTTTAGAGGAGGAGGAGGAGGATGTACCTGGGGGTCAGCGGCAGGCAGCTCTGGTTGTGGGGACGACTGTGAGTGCGCCTTTAGGACTTGGTTATGAAGCATTAAGACGCTGAGAGTTGGCATTAGAGGAGGATGATGTATACCATACGTTTGAGGTCGAACAGTGTTCCGGATCGGCACCAGAGTCCGAGATACCTAAGAGGGTGTCAGTATTTAGACAGCCCATACTTACCACATGGACAGACCCGGAGGACGGTATGATTTATATTGATATTCCTGATTACCCACCACCAACACCACCTGTACAGACACCACCTTCACCTGAGTGGACATCTGGTTCACTTCCCATTTCTCCATCACATTATGATGTTCCATCACCCATTTCATCACCTATGATACCTTTGACTGTAGCATCTCCTGTAGCTACACCCGCTATAGTTGAGACTGAGGGATTCCTGACTGAGTTGGGAGCTCAAGTCGATATGCAGGGGGATTGATACACGATCACGCAGTACGATTGGAGGAGTTATCGCCTGCTCTATTTGAGACGTACGATAGGGACATAGGAGAGTTATTCACTAGGTCGGGGGCGGTTAGGGAGGAGATTTTCTCCCAGAGGTACCGGTTTAGGAGTTTGGAGTACAAGCAGGAGAGAGTCGCAGTGACATTCGGAGCGATATGGAGGCCATGTTACCCTTGAGGCATGGACAGTTTAGACGGACGTACAAGAGCAGCGTCTATGGCAATCCGTCATGATTGTGCAGGGATAGAAAAACCAGATTTACGGTTACACTTGCCTGAGGAAAGAGACGTGCCACGATAGAGTTTGTGCTGAGGTTTTTTACGGTATGAGGAGAGGAAGGAGCCCTAGAGGAGGTGAGTAGGAATAATGAGGTTTGTGTTAGTATTTCTGTAAATATATTATCCACAAAACCGGTAGCATTGGTTAGTGACGGTTAAGATTTAGAAAGTTTCTTTTGTAATTGTTGGTTAGACCCGGATCATTCTAGTTATAAGGGATTTGTATTTGAAACCGTTGCATATTAGTGAAGTGAAATTTTGTTCGTTTATCGTTGGATAGGCGTTATATGTGTTGTTTCGTTTTATTTAGAGCACAGTTTTGCCTGTGTGTAAGTGTATAAATTGGTTTGCTCGTGATAGGCGCAATAACCACTTCCTTATTAGGATGTGGCATGCGATGTATTTAGTGTATTCTATAAGCTCAAAATGTATTCGGGCTGACCGATTATACCATCTCGTTAGGAGATAGTGTAGAAAGGTAATAGACCGTGACTGGTCAAAAGAGGATATTTGGAAAAAAGGTGATTGAACAGGTTTAGAAACCTTGTCATATTTTGAATATGTAAGATTTTGAGAGGTATCTTGACCTACCTAAGTAAAGTGAGATGTAAGACACCCGTTGAGTAGGATTGATTTGGAAAATTTTAAAGCGTGAAATGATGTGGTTTAGATTTTTGAACGTCCTTCCTAGAAGGATAGAGCCAGGATGGTTTGACCAAGTAAGGTTTACTTAGGGGTTTTGAGTGAGTAAGTGTTGGTAAGGTAGAGTATGAGTCGCATTGTGTAGGACATATACCCCGTAGGGTTTGTCCCATTGGTTATATAACCGGAAAGATTTGGCAATTCCAATTCTTATAGATTTGTCATCACGTCGAGGACGGGATCGTATCCTGACACCCGACTGAGGCAGTGAGACCTAAAATTGAGGAATTGTGAAGCTAAGAGGTAGCATGAGAAGTTATCATGATTTTGTGATCAGATATGGTAATAATTGTGAGAAAAGTGAAGAATTCCAGACTGTGGAGAAGTCTGTCTTTTGGGGGATCGTAAGAAACCTCGCTGGATAAAACTAAAATCTAGTGATTTATGTGATTCTTTAAGGAATGAATTTCCTGTAGTATTGAGAGTTTAATGGTTTGAGTTGAATTTCGGGGCGAATTCCCTTAAAGAGGGTGCGACTAGATAACCGTAATAATTCCACGGTTAATTATAATAAAATATTATAGTGTTTTGTATTTTGAAGTCTTTCGATCTGACAGTTTTACTTATTAAAAGCTTAAAAGTTAGACTTCTGTTGACTTATTTTGCGTAAAAAGCAGTTCGGTTTTAACCGGAATTTGATGGTGTTATTGAGTTCGAGATGAATCCATTTATGATTTCGTTTTCCCTATTTTAGAGTGCAATTTGTTGTTTTAGTGCTTTCCGGAAGTTTTTCCGTTTACAAAAAATCGTCAAGCAGCGCGTACCGGCACGACAGTTTAATTAAATTTGGAGATTTATAAGGTTGGGGATGTGTTAATGGGTTTATTTATTTAATAAATTCATAATTTTGAAGTAACGTTGAGTTAAATTGTAAATCGTGAACGTGAGATTTGAAAGTTAGCAGAAAAATGGTTGTTTCCGTGAAATTCGGTAAAAGACTGTGACAGTCGTAAAAAGGTGAAATTCTGAGTGAAAATGAGTTTTCAAGCCATATTTGGTGATTTGAAGTGTTTATAAATGGACGAGCAAGGTTCGGTTGAGTTTTGTCAAAAAAAATTTCATGTTTTCGGTCCGGAGTCGGCCGATAACGGCTCAAAATGGATTTTTGTAGTAATTTAAAGAGATAAGTGTCATGTGAATAACCCAGGTTGTTGATAGAAATAATGTCTAAAAACATTATTAATATTTTTCACATCTTTACGTTTTGATAATCACAAAATATAAAAACGTTCAATGTAAAATTAAACGTAAACAAGTAATTAGTAGTAAATTTTTATTTCGAAAATTATATCACTTAAAGGTATGAATAAATAAATGCTTAATGCATTTTATGATCAAAAGAAATTTTTATTCAACCTCACACTTTTATAAAATGTTGTAAACATTTTTATAAACATTACAAAACATTTTCTACAATTAAAAGAAATGTTTTATTCAAAATAAACATTTTGAAATTCAAATTTTCGGACCTAAAACGGCTAGAAAGTTCCAGAAAATCCCCCCTACATAAAAGGACAAACTAGGGAGTGCCCAGTCTAGGGCGGCCCTCTTATCTTTAAGGGGACCGCCCACCTATTTAAGGGGACCGTCTATAGGTAGACGCTCCTCCAGAATGTCCTATAAATACTGGACTATTCCCCGCTATTTTCTCACCTTTTGCACTCATTCTTTCTGATCAAAAACAGTCCACACATCTCATTAAAATCCTTTAATCATTTAATCATAAAGCTTTATTTCCAAGTGATCCAAGCTCAAATCCTCAAGTGTAAGAGAAGAATACTTCCTACTATTAAGTGAAGAAGTATTACACATTTGTGTGTTGTTGCAATCTTATTGCATCCATATCATAACTTGTAAATCTTGTAAAGTTGTGTAGTTGCTAGATATTGGTAATTGTTGTAAGTATAGTTGGATCTTGTTGATCTTTCCTAGTAGTGTTAGTTAGGTATGATTATAGTAGTGGCTTGGTGAAGTAGTGGTGTGAAGAAAACTAAGGTGTGAAGAAGTTGTGTAGTCGTAATCAAGTCGTGAAGTAAAGTTGTGTAGTGAAGTTGTGAAGTTGTGGTAGATTGGTTCTAGCTAAGATTAGAACTCGACATCT